>PVJD01015320.1:0-25391 GCA_004026545.1 Mormoops blainvillei | reverse complement strand
CCTCTAGCTAGCTGAGAGTTACTCCTCCCACCATGTATTGTATGCTGTTGTGCAGGTCCTGACAGAACAAACCACACAGCCCAGGAAACAAACCCTCACCCACAAAATAACTCCCATCCACAATCCCACTATTCACAGCAAATGAGCCTGTTTTAATAAGGGTGTAAAGAGATTAAGACTATTATAAGAAAGGAGAAGCAAGTATGAGATGTCTAACTGAAAGAAAAATGATTTTGAGAGGGTGGTGAGAGGAGTAATAATAAGAGTAGGGAGTCAGGGCCACCCAAAGAGAGAAAGTAAAATTTACATTGTAAATAAAAAAAGAAATGAAGAAGGCAGGATGGAGCAGGGGAAGGAAGGCATATAGTATTAGGTTTAAAAAGAAAGTTAAAAATATATACAGAGAAAGAATGAAAAAGGAAAAATTAAATAAATAAAAAATTAGGAACCACATTGGAGAAAAAGATCTACCATAGCACTAACAACAACAGATGAGCAAAGATTAATATAGATGGGATGGTAATAAGAGGGAAAAAGGGAAGAAAGAAAAGCTTAAGAGAGGTCTAGAGGAAAGGGAAGTGATTTTGAGATGATAGAGGGAGAGGGAATACTAAGAGTGAGGAAAAAACAGTCTAAGAGAGGGAAAAATTAAAATTTGAGACAAAAAAAGGAAAGGGCAGGAGCAAGGCAGAATGGAACAGGAGAGGGGAATGGTAAAATTTGAGATTTGAAATATCAAAATAATGAATATCTAGAGATAAAATTGAAAAAAATGAAACAACAATCGCACTATCCACAACCAACGAGCAAAGGCTGATAAAGGTTGAGAGAGAACAAGGGTATTTTAAGAGCGGGAAAGAGAATGTGAGATGACCAATGACAAGAAAATGGTTTTGAGAAGCTGGAGGAGGGGGAGAAATAGTAAGAGTGCAGAATGGAAGCAACTCATGGCAAGAGAGAAAACAAAATTTAAAATGAAAATAAGAAGAGGAAGAAAGAAAGTAAAATGGGCTAAGAAAAGGGAGGAGCAAAATACGAGAACTGAAATAAACTATAATATAAAATCTAGTGACTTAATATGCACATACTTGAAGGACAAAAAATGAGTGTTAAAAAAGCATGCAGGAGAGAAAATATCACAAATCATCAAGAACACTGAGGTGGAATTTGTCTCAGTAGCATCTAGTATTTACCACTGTTTTTTTCTTTCTGGATCCACCTCTGGTGCTGTCAGATGGTGCCCCAGAATGGCCTTAGGCAGCCTGTTCAAGACTACCAGCGATCCACAATCTATGGCTGACTCTTTCAGTTGTTAATCTAGTCACTCTGTAACCAGCAGTCAGTCTTGAGCACCCCAGTTTGGGGCCGAGTAATTTCTATGGGTGTGACTATTGCTTCCCCTCAGGCTGATCCATTTGCCTGAGAGAGATGGTTCCTGCTGTATGGGAGATAACTCAGCACTGGGATCCTGGCAGCTGCTACCTCACTTCTCTCCCCAAAGCCATAGTCGCCAGACTCTCCTCAAGTGTTTTCTGTCCACTTTGCCCCCCACCCGCCTTTGCCAGAGCCCAGGGTAAGTGGCTGCAAATGAAATTTTTTGTGTTGGCCCTTTAAAAGGCTCTCTGTGACTCCAGCTGTCTGTCCCTGGCAGAGAGATACCCTGCTGCTTTTCACAGCTGGATGTTATCTGGTTTCCTTTTGTACTCTGGTGCTGCAGGCTGGTGGGGAGCCCAGCTTGGGGTTTAGACCCCACACTTTTCAGGGGGAACCCCCTGGCCACTGAAATATTCCTCCAGAACTTCAGCTGCCACCCGTGGGAGCCCTGCCAGCCCTCTTCTGTCTCCTCTGCACTCTGTACCAGTCACATTGTAGTGAAGCTGTTTCTTCTATCAGTGGCTATAAGGCTTCTCTCCTGCTATTGTTCAGTTGTTTATTCTGGGTGGTTTCTCTACAATGTAGTCGTAATTCCAGATTGGTCATGGAAGTTGGTTAGTGTAGTTTCCACTTAGTCCTCTGCCATCTTGGATTCCAAGAAAAAAGCATCTATTTCTGTGTGTGTGTTTATAAATTATTTTTAAATTTTTTTATTGTTGTTCAAGTACAGTTTTCTCCATTTTCCCTCCAGCACTCCCCCCACCCTCGACCCCATAGCCCCTTGACTTGAAGGCACTGACCATGTGCCTGATTCCCTTTCTCTTGCCTCACAGTGCTTTGCTTTAGTGTGTGATCCATCCTAGGGCCTTAGGAAACAGTGTTGACTGGCTTATTGTGAAGAGAGGAATTGTTATTCTTTCCTACTATCTTATGCCACATTCTAGAAATTCCTTGCCCCTCTACAAGCTAGTCTACTTATTCTTATGGCAAATCACATGACACTGACTCCTTCTGATACTCCAGCACTAGACCTGACAGGTGTCTCTTCCTTGGCTGGTGAAGAGTAATCGGTCCTTAGATGTTCTTCTCATAGGCATCTAAAATGTAAAGTTAGTGTGAGAAACTCCAGGAATAGGTTCTGTTTCTGTCAAGTGATTTTTTTCACTGATTTTTCTTACTCACAGCCAGCAGTGACTCTCCCACTCCATTCTGGAATTTCCCCCAGAAAACCCAGTTAGACTGAGATCTAGGTAGCCAGATCTCAGTGGAGCTCTCAAGGTTCTTCTTTTCAACCTTTAAAATAATTTCTCTTTATCAAAGAACATGTGTAAAGGGCCTATGGACAAAGCCAAATGTGGTAGGATTGAGGGTGAGAGGTGGGGGTTGATGGGACAGGGAAGAGTGGTGGGGGGGAAACGGAGACAACTGTACTTGAACAACAACAAAAAATAAAACTAAAAAAATAATTTATCTTTGAGTGATGGAAGGTCATAATAATCTCACATAGCTTTCATTGTTTTGCATGTCAAGTGATCTCACCTTCATTACCTCACTTGGTTCACTAACCTCATTTTTTATGTATGGTGCATGAAAGTCCATCAACGTTAAGTGACTTGAACGAGATCGCATTGCTAGTTAGTTACAAAACTGATAATAGAAGCCAAAACTGCTTCTTTCACTCTGACATATTGGGTACCTAAGTTATACCACAAAGGCACTTATTTCCTAGACAGGGAGACCTGGGTAAGGAAATACAGTAGGGGACTCTGGGTAGTATGAAAACACCCATGACCTGGGAAAGTTGGGCACAGAAGGAGAGATGGGAAGAAATAAGGCTTTCTACCCTATTTTACCAGGAGCTAGTTATGATTTAATAACCTGAGCTAGGCAGTGCCAGCTCCCCTGGAAGCCTGGCAACCCCTCAAGGCTCAAGGGTGTTTTTTCCTACCTTTTTTTTTTTTTGCCATTTTTCCAAGATTCCTTGTGTTAACTCTCACTGGGGGCCTCTCAGGGATGAGAACAGCTGCAGAGGGGCTGAAGTTGGGCTGCTGAGTCCATGCCCAGGACTGACACCTGCCCCTCCACAGGGCCCTGGGGACAAGTTGGCTCAGAGAAATGGGGATGAGACAGAACTTCATTCATCAGAGAAAACTGGGGTGGAAAAACCCTGCCTGATCCTTTGGCACCACTAAGCTCTAAGGTTGGCACTGAGCCCCACAAAACTCCAGATCCTGTTTAGCAGGGTCATTTAAAATAAGAGTGTGTTTTTAGGTCCCATTGCAGTTATCAATTATAGTTAACATTTAGCTGGTATCTGCTATGCATGAAATATAGTGGAAGTATGTCTTTGGAATTCAGCAGAGGAAGGAAAGTTTTGCTTAAAAAAGGAAGTTAATGCCTGCCTAGATTCTAGGTTAAACACTGCCATTGACTTATTGTGGACTCTTGCATAGGTTGCTTTCTCTCTGTGCCTCAGTTTCCTGAGCTATAAGGTAAAGGTATTGGTATAGAGTCTTTTGAGGCTTATGTATTTTTTTGTGTCACAAGTCTTTTTGAGTATTTGACAAAAGCTATGGATCTTCTCCCCAGAAAATACATATGTGCAAAGAGATAGCTGATTTTCCATAGAATTTATGAGATTTAAGGATTTCCCTGAAGCCCATGTATAGATCCTAAGTTGAGAACCTCTGGACTTGTTGATTTCTTGAGTTCTCTTCTAACTCTGACAGTATATGAAACATTCCAGGTTGGACACAGTTAATGAGCACCAGGGCCAGAATGCTGGCAGCTGTCGTGGAATCCCAGAGGCTTAACTGTACCCCCCTTCCCAGGCTTCCTGAAACTCCAGTCCAAGGGAAGCAAAAGGATGTAAGCTCATTCTATTCAGACTGAGTCCAGGGGAAACAAAGGGGTGCAAACTGATTTACAGCAAACCAGAGACTGGAGTGTGCATCAGAGTGTTGCCTCCCAGGCTGCTTGAATTTAGCAAGGATATGAACTTTGTGGGAAGAGAGTAGGCATGAGATTCATGGCCTCTAAATGTCTTTGAATGGTTGACTGGGGATAGAACAAAGAGTATGAACTACCCAATTTGTAAGGAACATACAACTTGTTTATTGATGTTCTGAGATAGTGACTTAAGGAGCTATTTCTCAATATGACTAGACAGAATACTCGTGGCCAAAACCCTACTGTGTTTTCCTGACATAATATCTCCTTATTTAAAACTATACATTTTACTACAAAAAAAAGGTCAGGAGAGGAGAAAACAGAGAGATCTGGTGGGTACATCAGTCAGGGTCGCAGTAAGAGACATATAACACACTCAAGGTGGACAAATTGAGTCAAGTTTAATGAAGGGAATTGATTACAAAAATATGGGCAGTGTATAATGAAACCACAGAAGATACTTACTGAAGAATCCCAGGACTAGTTACAGTGGGACCTGTTACCACCCTTAGGCCTGAAAGAGAGAGGCAAAGTAGCATTTACCAAAACCCAGAGGGAGGAGGGAGTACGAACAGTACATGAAAAGAACTCCCCAATAGAAACAATCTCTCAGGTAGGATGCCAGGGAATAAATAATCTAACCTCACCCTTTTCCCTGCCAGTGCTCCCTGTTGGCCAAACACAACTGTAATCCAAAAGACAAGGGAGGATGTTGATAATAGGTCAGCCTCCTAGGGCAGGGCATGGTGGAACAGGGTAGAAAGTAGAATGCAGATCTGGAGAGGAAGACCTGGAGAATAGGTCTGTCACTGAAGGCAAGAGAAAGAAACTATTGTTATAGCCTTGGATATGACATCTATCCTGTGGATACTGTGACATTTAGGCAAAAATAATTGAATAATTATAATCTGAAATTTATCAACAATAATAATAATTTTGCATTTACAAAAGCTTTTACATGTTTCATGCCACTATCACCCCATTGTCCCATCTGAACCATATAGTTACTATATAGGCAAACAGGTAATTCTATTTTACACATGGGAAAACTGAGGTTCAGCCAACATAAAGTGATTTGCAAGATCAAATGTCTATAAACAGAAAACAGAGACTAGAACTTGAGTTTGGGCTCCTAGTCTAGGACCATTTCAACTATGTCCTATAGTCTCTTCTGTATCATGTTTCACTGCACAAATCTGTTTGAACAGGCTGTCAGAGGACTCCTATTTCTGGCAGACATGACAATGCACCACAAGGGCAACAATTAATTTAAAAAACTGCATAGACTCTTTCACATATTTAAGAAAGGGTCAGTATAATATGTGGTAAGAAAACAGACTGAGTTAAAAGATAGATAAGTGAGTACAATATTCATTACAGTTATTTTCCATAACAGAAGTTCTTAGATGTAGTTTTTGTCAAATGGCCCTAGTCTAAGTACTTTATTCTCTCTCCTTCCTCTTCATTTTTGGCCTCTGGGTTTTCTACCTAATCGGCTACATACTTCCATTGTGAAGGATATGATTGGATGAAAATAGGAAGAAATAGAAATAAGGAAATACAAACTCAAGGTAAATAATAAGAAAACAGAAATTTAACATGTCTTTTGGAACTCAACTGCTAAAAGTAAAAAGTATTTTCATATTTGTCCCAATTTGCATGTAAACCAAGAATAAAAACCATGCGCATATTTATCCTTGAGTCTGCAATTTAGTAGGATTTGAGGGAAATTCTGAGGGTTCAATATTCTTAAGAAATGAGAGAATGCTTAATGGGAGAAATGAGCCAGGCTCTAGGTATGGAAAAAAAAATGGGAAAGATTGGATTGCAGATGCTTATACCTGCTACCTTATATTCCCTGCTCTGAGGATCATTTAGATGCCAGTGAGTCCTAAAAGGCTCAAGATCAATATTTTCACAATCTATAGCTTCCAGAGGAGTGTTTCTCAACCCAGGCCATTTTACCTCCCACTAACTCCCCAAAAGACTTTGGACAATATACCAAGACATTTTTTGGTTGTCACAACTTGGGCGGGGGGCTATGCTACTGACATCTAGTGGGTAGAAGGTAAAGAGGCTGCTAAATGTTCTACAATGAACAGAACAGTGCCACACAACAAAGAACAATCTGGCCCCAAATGCCAATAATTCCAGGGTTGAAGAACCCTGTTCTAGAGCATTTCTTGACTATCAAGATACTACCTTTGCTATGACCACCACATTCTCCACTACGCACCTGTACAGATGACTTCCTTGCTCTCACCTATGGATTTCCAACTGGTTATTCCTTAACTCCAGAATCCAGAATCCAGAATCCAGGATCAACTCCATTTCAACTGGCTTCCGGGCTAAGACAGAATTTATCTCATTTTCCGGGGTGGTACTATTGTTGTTACTATTGTCCATTGCTATTTAGTTTTTGACCCTTGCTTTAACCCCAATAAGAAGCTCATTTCCTAGTTTCTAACTGCTTGTCTGGTTAATGACTCACAGCCTGCCTAGACCTCTGGTTTTTGCAAGGCCCTTGGCTTTTTTATTCCTGGCATGCTTCCCAGGCTCTGAGGTCCAACTTCATCCATGATTTCAGAACAACACTGCCTTACTCATTCTATTCTGGGATACCAAATAGAGTTTGGGCTGGTAATTACACAAGACCTGTTACCTCTTGAATGTGTGTGAAAAACTTGTCACCCAAGGAAATAAAGAACTCAATGAAATATCACCTAGTACAAGAGATCTTCTTGCCATGGCTGTCAAAGACAGCTGTAAGACAGAGGAAGAGAAGATGCATTCTGGGGCAGCATACTCCTGTACCTGTGTCAGCTGGATTAAGTGGAGACATAAAGATGTCCTACACAATGTTGTTTTAAATCTAGTTAAGCATGCATTTCATGTTCGAATAAGAAAAAAATGCTGAGAATAAATTGAGACCTCAGAGTCAATACCTGATTTGGCCATTTTTCAAGTGGCAGCCTCATATGACTAGAAAGGAGTATAAAGAAAGAATTTGAAACAACAACAAACAGTATGAAGATTATAACCTTGAAGGCAGTAGGAATAACTCTGGTTTTCCTAACAAACCTCCATTCCAAAATTTTTAGACTTAGAGTGACTTCTAGTCCTGATTCAGTCACGCATTGCTATGTGATCACGGTCAAGTCATTTAAACACTCTATACCTCAAGTTCCACATCTGAAAACTGGAACTAATATTACTTTTGGTGCCTTATAGTGGGATTTTTTTCCAATTTGAAACAAATGAGATAGTGTGTATGAGAGTGCCTTGAAAATCATTAGTGTCGTACGAATGAAAATTATTATAATTACTTTGTAAAAGATGTGTGACCTAAGAGGAGAAAATGAAGATAAATATGGTGGTATCCAGAAAAGCTGGTAAATTAAATTGGTTTTGGCTAAGAAATAGAGACAGAGAAGTAGAATGAGAGAAGATGAGAGAGAGAGAGAGAGAGAGAGAAAGAGGGAGAGAACCTTGTATGAACTATGTTCATCTTATTTCATAGCACCCACAAACTGGAAGGAAAATGAACTGCCTTTCTCTACCTCTACAGAGCACTTTACTTACATATTTTAGGCATGGTAGTACTGCACCTATCTTCTGTTATAAAATATCTACAATGACACTCACCAACATTATTTGGTAATTCATGTCAGAATCAATCTTAAAGTCAAGGAATTCTTCTGAATTCCTTCATTTATTGAAAAGCATTCTCTGAGTTCACATGACAATTCAACCATCATATGGTAACTGTTATGGATACAGACAGAATAAGGCACAGCTCCTGTCCTCAAGGAGCTGTTAGTCGGGTGGAAATTTCTTGGTTAAATCTCTTCTGTTATAATTTAATTATCTTCTTCTGTCTGATCTACATTTAATTGCCTGAAAAATTGACTTTTGGAACTTGTTTATACAATAATCTAAACTGCTTAGCCATTCCAAGCTTGACTCATACCAGTTGTTTCTGAGCCTGTTAAGATTGTTGATTTACATGATTAAATTAATTTCCCTTAAGAATGGGGAAAATACTCGAAGACTATCACATTGGCAAAGAACAGCAACTGGTTGCTGGGAAAGGACAAGCTGGTTGCAAATTTCTGATAAGTGAATGCATACTAGAGTGTTCATAGCATAATCTGCATCCTAATCTGCATCCTACCCAGAGTTGGAGGTAATGCCTAGGTAGGACCATAACTAAATCTAAGGAATAAAGAAGGTTCTAATAATAGGCATATCATGTCCCTTAAAATTTAGTGAAACATATTTGAGGACCTTTAATGGCCACTTCAAATGACTCCCTTCATGTAAGCCATCTTTAGAGTTCTGTTAGTTCATCTTCCCTTCATGCCAATCATCATTTTTTAATGAGCCAAATTGGTTCAAACTCAGCTAAAAGTCAAATACTCAAAGAAGTAAGGCTGATGCCTGCGCCAAAAAAGAGTTTCTTTGACAACCTCAAGGAGACTAGGAGACAAATTGCTTCTCTGAAGACATCAGGAGGAACAGCCAGTGAAAGTCCTATATTCTTCCCCTTCCTCACAAAAAGGCCTTTCTTTTTTTCTTCTTCAAATCCATTCCACCTCCCACACAGGGAGGCAAGACTAGTGGCAAGTTTAAGCAGAAATGCAAATTAAGGGATGTGTACAGGAAGACAGAAATAGACTGTATAAAATGGCAGCCAGTGTGATCACTTGGAATGAGTTCAGCTCAAACCTTTCCACTGAGAGCAAAGCAGCCCCTGTTTACATTTTTCCCTTGCATGGGCTTTCAATGGTTTATAGAAACAGAACAACATTTGGAGGGCCTAAGGCTTAATTCTCACTGTACCTCTTATCCAAATAAGTGGTAAGATCCACACTGAAATGACAAGAACCTTAGCTGGATTGAGCCTGCAAGGTGAGATTTCCCAGTCCCAATATAGACCAGGTTTGTTGCAGCTTCTACAAAGGAACTCACAGCACTGAGTGGAGAGACAAACTGAAGTCATTTTAATCTCATTTTCTTTGCATTTACAGTAGATCAAGGGTCATTTAACTAACACATAGCTGGAACAGAAAATTTGGATGGACTTCATTTTCTGGTCATCGAAGATTAACCTTTTGAAAACTTTACTTACATTTTGATTCCAAAACTTGTTAAGGAAAAAAATTTTAAAAATACAGCTAAGCACCAGAGTCTGGTTGTTTGTCATTCACATATTAAAGTAGAAAAAAAATTTAAATTATTGTAACATCTTTAGTATCATGTCTTTGCATCCTCACAGTGTCTAGCTCAGGACTCAGCACAGAGAAGGTTTACACACACACACAAAAAAAATCTGTTGCTTTTAGTGTTCTAATGAATCACCATTTTAATGTATTTTTGTATGTTTACATGGCTGATATCCTCTCCTTTTCACATGTATACAGCCTGAGTTGCATTTATTATTTACCTAATGTCTTCAATTTCTTCAAATTATTTCATGTTTTGCTTATTATCTCTGTCACTAATAGTCACTAACTTAGATCCTCATCCAGAACTGAAAATGTGCATTTTTCTGGTCATTTTTGTACTGAGGTTACACTTTAGCCGTCCAAATTTAGCTCAGAGGTGACAAACTGCAGCAAGAGGAGAACATGGAGCCAAGAGAAGGGAAAAGGAAGAAAGACAGGGAGAGCCATCTGAAATGGTTGCAAGGCCATGGTTCAGAGAAAACTACCTCCCTAGAATTGGCTGTCCTTCTAGGCCAGGCCTCTGTCAATAACACATTTATTGGCCATCCTGTCTTCAGCCTCTGATTTGCCCAATTCAAATATACTTTTTCCAAGAAACAGTTCTCCTAGTCATGGCCCCTGACCATTACAAACAATGATGTTGAAAGGCCCGAGTGAAAGGGGCCATTTTCTCCAAATGAGTCACCACCACCTGGTAAGTTCTTGGAAAATGGAATAGGTGCCAGAATGCTAAAGACAAGGAAATGTTGTCTCAGTTTTGAAAAGAAGAAGAAGCATATCTCGAAAGTATAAACCAATAATTACCTTGATGTTGATATCCAGAAAAAATCTAAAAAGCGTTATTAAAATATTGTTTGTGAGCATTCAAGAAAAATTAAGATCACTAGACACAAAGAAAGGTTGACACAAACCATGCTCAGCTAACTTTTTAAATAAAATTACTAGACATACGGGGGAGTGTTAAGTATATTTTAAAATATTTTTGAGTGATGCGTATGCCCTGGGCCAGGGTTGGCAAAATAGTTCCCTCCTGAGCCCATGGCAGAAATCATTAACCCCTCACAACATTATTTGCCACTAAGTTTCTAGCTGACCTCACAAGTCCTCAATAGGCAGTCACCATAGTCACCTGTCATTGCAGACTCAGGGTCTGGCGATGCAGAGAATAAATAGTACCCTTAAGGAATTCATAAAATAGTAGAGGAAGTATGTTAGATACTAAAATTTTATTTTAGTATAGATTTGGTCCTATCAATTCTACTTCAAGGGTAAGGAATAGGGACATAGTAACACTTTATAGAAGAGGTGATATTTGAAATGGGTCTCAATAGATAAATCAGACTTTTCCATGTAAGGGAGGAGAAATGGCATAAAATGTGAATCTGAAGTTTGAAATTAGGTCTTTATACATCTGTTGGCAAATTAAAAAACTGGGGGTTGAATGTCAGTATAGTGAGTCATAGCCTTGCTTGAACAGTCCCGCCAAAAGAAATTGATCAATGTTAGATGACAGAATAAAGATTCAGAAAGTTTTTTTTAAAGGAAGGACTGATGGGCCAAAACAATAATGTCTTATGTTTCACATTTAGGAGACATTATATTTAATATATTTAAGAAATGTAAAGTTTTGCATTTAGATTTCCAAAATTCAACTGTACAAATGAAGCAAATGGATATTAACAGTAGCCCTAAGATTTCAGTTGATCCTAAGGTTAATATGAGTCATTAAGTTGGGGAGGTTAATAGCAAGGAATAGTGTGACATAGTGAAAAGATCCCTGAACTGGGAATTAGGAGACCCAAGTTTAGTTCTATCTTGTTTAGTAACTGTGTGACTTCAGTAAGTCATTTCCCCTTTCTGAGCCACATTGTCTTCTAAAGAAATTGGAATCAATTTGTGGTTTTCAAACTGTTTTTCAGATCGTCTGGATTCTTCTTGGGCTAAATTAGGAAAAAAGAAGGAAGTTGAAATGATGAAGGTTCTATGTCCTCTCACCATCCTTTCCTTTCAACAAGAGAAACTCCATTCCTTTTTTTATTGTTATTGTTGTTAAAGAGCAACTCCATATTTAACTGTTTTAAAATTAGCATTCTGGGGAATATAAAATTTTTTATATTTACTTATAAAGTGATTTCATTGTAAAAAAAGTAATAGTTTAAAACTATTTAGCGCTAACACTGTAATCTTGGAGCACATTGATAGGAGAGTTGTATGAAAATTAATAAAATTAGTCTCTCTTTATTCTGCAATGGTCAGGAAATATCTGAACGCTCCCACTATGAAAACCATGTTTTGAGAGGGACATTGACAAAATGGAATTCATTTAGGGAAAGATGACTCAAGGAATGAAAGGAAAATATATAGAGAAGATAATAGGGTTGCTTATCCAGGAAAATAGATGTGGAGGGCACAATAAGCATACTGAAATATTGAAAGGGTTATCCTGGTGAAGAAGAATTTGCCTTATTCTGTTTATCTTTAGAAAACCAAACTAAAACTACCCAATGGAAGAATTTCAGAACAGATTTTGACCCAACATAAGAGGCAACTTTTAAACATGTAGCCTTACAACATAATGAGCTGGTAAATAGAACCAAAAAAATGAGCTATACAGGCAAGAGGAGGTAGTGGAGAGTAAAGGTAGGGATAAATAGTGATGGAAGGAGACTTGACTTAGGGTGGTAAGCCCACAATAAAGTATACAGATGATGTATTATAAAATTATACACCTGAAACCTATAGAATTTTATTAACCAACATTAAATAAATTCAATAAAAATGTTTTTAAAGTGAACTATAAATTTTGTAATATAAAAGAAAAGATTAGCACTATTTTCATCCAAAATTAAAAAATTAACTGAAAAAAATTTGTTCCACTAAGATTGTTCAGCAAGGTGGCCACATACAAGATAAACATACAAAATAATAGTTTTCCTATACTAGAGCACTAGTCAATGATAAAAAAGTTGTAAGACATATTCCATTAAAATAGCAAACAAAATTATAAGATATATGGCAATAAATCTGTAAGAAATGTATTGGACATACTTGCTGAAAACTATACATACAAGTCTTTTTTGAAGAAAATATGTAAGATATTTAAATGTAAAATATTTAAAATATTTAAAGGTGTTAATTCTTCCTAAGCTTAGATATAAAATTCAAAGCTATCAAAATAAAAATCTCAATAGACCCAATATGAAAATTGATCACTTGATTCTAAAATTCTTATGGAAGAAATAATGTATAAGAATAGAAAACGGTATTTAGCCTTGGCTGGTGTGGCTCAGTGGGTTGAACACCGGTCTGTGAACCAAATGGTCGCTGATTCGAGTCCCAGTCAGGGCACATGCCTGGGTTGTGGGCCAGGTCCCCAGTAGGGGGCACTCGAGAGGCAACCACGCATTGATGTTTCCCTCTCTTTCTCCCTCCCTTCCCCTCTCTAAAAAAAATCATTAAAATCTTTTAAAAACTGGTATTTAGAAAGAAAAAAATCAAAGAACTGAGGATTTGTAAAATCAGACATCAAAACAGACTGTAGTATTTAAAATAGGGTAGTATTAGACCAAAAACAGGTAGAAAGAAGTCCACGAAACAGAGGTTATAGATGAGTGGAGTCATCTTTTTCTTACCAGTGGAGAAAGCATTAATTATTTTATAAGTTGGATTGAAACCTTGACTGTCTATTTGGAGAAAAAAAAGTAGACACCCTCCCGCAGTTCACACCACATACACACACACACGACAGAAATAAACATAAAAGGAAATAACAATAATACTTGAAAAAATAAGAATTTTTTAATCATCTTTGGGTAAGGAAGATCTTCTTCACCAAGATCCATAATAGAGAAGCCATAAAATAAAAGAATAATAAACTTGATTATGCCAAAATAAAAACCTTTTAATTTACAATTTTACAAGAAAAGATGTGGTAAATAAGTCTAAAATACAAGCAGTAAGCAACATATTCAACAAAAATTACCTTGTAAAATGTATCACATAATTTTTTAAACAAACAATCCAATAGAAAAACTGGCTATGTAAATAAACAGGAAATTAATTAACTATTAATTTAAAATGGACAATGGTCATGCTTACTCAATTTCTATAGTATCAGGGTAATACAAATTAAAGCAGCAATTATATATTATATTTTTTACCCATCAGACTGGTAAAAACCTAAAAGATTAATGAAAGTACAGTTGAAGTTATGAGAAAAGAGCACTTTTATGCACTGTGGATGGCATTATATATTTATGAAGGTTTTTGGGAGGGAAATTTGGCAGAATTTATCAAAACATGACATGCATATAATCTTTGATCCAGTAATTCTTCAAGGAATCTATCTATTGGATTTATACATAGATGCTTATTGCAGTATTGTATGTAATTTCAAAAACTGAAACCAACCTAAATACCCACCAAAAGGAAACTGTTTAATGAAGTACAATATATTCATACTAGAGACTACCATTCAGCTGTTTAAAAGAATGCATTGGAAATATATGTATCCAAATAGAAACAGCTCCAAGTGTTGGAAATCACACACAAAAAATGAAGATTATATGGTCTTATTTATTTAAGCAGAAAAGATATATTTATTTCCATTTCCATCTCTATGTATAAAAAAAATCAGGGTTTCTCAGCTTCGGCACTATTGACATTTAGGGCCAGATGATTCTTTTTTTCTAAGGGTCTGTCTTGTGTCCTGTGGGATATTTAGCAACACCCCTGGATTCTATCCACTAGGTGCCAGTATCATCCCACCCCCTAGCTGTGACAACCAAAAATGTCTCCACACATTGCCAAGTGTCCCCTGGGGAGCAAAACTGCTCAGGTTAAGAACCACTGATATAAATATATACTTTTAAAATGTTTTATTTATTTATTTTTACAGGGGAAAGGAGGGAGAAAGAGAGGAAGAGAAATATCAGTGTGTGGTTGCCTCTCGCTCACCCCCTACTGGGGACCTGGCCCGCAACCCAAGCATGTGCCCTGACTGGGAATCGAATCAGCGACCCTTTGGTTCGCAGGCTGGTACTCAATCCACTGAGCCACACCAGCCAGGGCTAAATATATATTTTTAAAGGGTTAGGAGGATACACATTGAAGAGTTAAAAATGGTCGCCTCAAGAAGGAGAAAGAAGAAGTGGAGAAGAGGACAAGATTTTCACATATTCTTTATATACTTTTGGATTGCTTGAGCCACCTAAAAATTATAATGGGTTAATATATTATGTGTGTGTGTGTTTTTAAAGACAACAAAAAGTAATGAACTTCTTGTCTCCATAAATGTTCAGAGTTTAAACCAGTAGGGGTAGTTTTTATTTTGAATGGGAGATGAGACTGGGTGATCCCATAAGGTTAACTCTTTGGCCCTCAAAAATCCCATGCCTTTAAATATTTTTAAAAAGATTTTATTTATTTATTTTTAGACAGAGGGGAAGGGAGGGAGAAAACAAGGGAGAGAAATATCAGTGTGTGGTTGCCTCTCATGTGCCCCTTACGGGGGACCTAGCTCGCAACCCAGGCATGTGCCCTGACTAGGAATCAAACCAGCAACCACTGATTCGAAGGCCGGCACTCAATCTACTGATCCACACCAGACAGGGCAAAAGTTCCATGCTCTTAAGAGGAGAAATTGTCAGTTTATTTATTTATTAGTTTTTATTATTTTTATTTTTAATTTATTTTTTATTTTTTAATTTATATATTTTTATTGTTGTTATATTACAGTTGTCCCAATTTTCCCCCATTGTTCTCCCCTGTCCCACCCATATCCATTCTCCCATAGTCAATACTCACCATTTCGTTTCTGTCCATGTCAGTACCTTTAACATAGCTAGACTTTAAACTCTTGCTTTAATTTCAACACATTTTTAAGTTTGGTTTTTTAATTTCACCTAAACTGCTAAACTGTTTTTATAAATCAAATCTTCGGGCCTATTGGGAACTGTCTCTTTATAAAATGTGAAAAATAAACCTATCACAAATACCCAGCTAAACAAATAACCAAGTTATTTTCCATCAAAGGCTCATTTGTAGCTTCTTTTTTTCTTTATAACTACCTTTAAATCATCCGCACATTTCATTTACAGTAAAATTTATAGCTACAATGCACAATGCTAATTCAGAGTTTACCCTTATCATGGCTGACTTGTTCTTGTCTTTCAATGAATGATGACAAATATGAGCATGAAAATAAAGTTAGTGATACCCAAGCCAAGTGCTTTATCTAGGTCTTGAGTTTATGGGACTAGCAATGGTCTCCCTGGCAATCTCTAGGTTGTATAAATAAGAGCTATTCCAGTTAGCAGTAACTGTGGAGTTGGTGTGGTAAAAGCATTCATACTTTCAGCTTGCCCTTCATTTCTGTATCAGTATGTTGGGTCATATGCGAGAGGCTGGGAATGCAGTTAGAATATTATTTTTGCTATTGGTGGGTAGAGGTATAAGTCCTTACACAAAGTCAGTGCAATAGATAAGAGATCAAGAGAAGGACTGTGGAAAAAGAGCAGTGTTTGAAAAGAGATAAAATGAAATGGTTTGGAAGAGGTAGAGAAAGCATCATTACTTTAGTTCATAAGAGTTCTCTTGAATCAAAGCTTGAGTGAAAGTTTATTAAAACACCATCTATGTTCCATTTCCAGCATATCTGTAACATGCTTCATCTTATTCTCCTTCGATGGCAGACAAGTAAGTAATATATTAGCAGATTCCTGGAGCAACTATGATGCAAGAAATGCACCAGTACAGCCTTGTTTCAAATTTAATGGAAACATAGTCCCCAAGCCATTCAGTTCTCCTGCTATCCCAGTTCCAAAACTTACTGGCATGGTTTTATCCCTAGGCCCCAAGAAATAAGATGGTCCTGTGCTTGCTATTATGTCTCTGTCTTGGAGAAGACAATGGCTTTCAGATCACAGGAAAATACTGAACTATTGAAGAGAGGCTTCATTTTCAATCATTCCCAATCTTCCTAGATAAAAGTACCGTTGGTAGATTCAGGGCATGGCTATGCATGGAGGCAGCTCATACAAAGGTGGACTGTGGACTAAACAGTGTGAGATATCTCCCTAGGGTGAGAGTAGAGAGATGATGAGATGCTCTACCGCTCACAAATCCTTCTCCCCATCCTCCTGCCTAAATACCTGGCCTTTTTGCATTCTAAGGGCATCAGAGACACAACTATTTGGGTTTTTTTAAATCAAAAAATTCTGTTTAGCATATATGGGGCAGACACTGTGCTAGGTGCTGGGATTACACTGCAAATACACTGATGAACAAAAATAGACATGGTTCTTGTTCGCATTTATGTTACAGACTGGTGGGGGAGACTGATATTGACCAAATAGTCATTGAAATAAATGTAAAATCACAACAATGGTAAGGCTACCAAGGTGCGGTACATGATGCATATACAAAGGAAACACAGCTTAGACTACTTATATACCTATGTACATCCATACCTGACCCCCACCTACTTCCAAATGAAGATCATCACTGTAATAGTTGATGGTAAGGAAGAGATTAACCTGCCTAAACTCAGACAAAGGTGAAGTCCCTGCCCTTCCCATATCACCTCTTCTAGAACTGGTGAGTATAATCTGCTTCACCACAGTCACAAGCCAAATGGAAGAGTGATAAGACAGAAAATATCTCCCACCTGTGGGGCAGAGGGGTTGCAGTCAAGCAACATGTTGTTATCAAGGATTCGAAATGTTTTATATTCATAGTCCTCCAGCAGATAGCAGGGCCATAAGGAAACAGAGTAGGATGGTGTATGGGATGGGGCAACCAAAAAGCTGGAGGAGACCAGAAAGGCCAGATTGAGTACAGTTCAATTTGACCATGCCCAATCTGGCCAAGAGCCAGTGCTGCATGGGTCTTTAGAAGACCTTATTCTGATCCTGAAAGTCACTAGGACTAAATCGGTCATCTAATTCATCACAAAGGGGCACGATTTACAAGCACTCTAATTTTAAATAATGCCTAACAGTCTCGAAGAGACTATCCAGTTTTATTCCTTAGCCCCTATGTATCACACATTATACATTTTCCTTGCCATGTCTTTTTCAGCTTATGGTTAAGGGGAGGGAAAACTAGTTAACTATTTAGTTAATAGTTACTAGTTAACTAGTAACTATTTATTTGTAGTGGTCACAATGACTCAACCCCATCTTTGGTTTTCTCATGTGCTCTAGACAACAGATGTTCTTAATAAAGATTAATTTAAATTTAACGGTCCTAATTGCCATTTGCATGGGCACCAGATACCATTCAGTTCACACGCTGCCTTTCATGGCCCTTTATTCCTCAACACATATCAGATTTGTGTTCGACTGAAGGGAATCTGACTGGCAGTACCTGCTGGCTACTCAGTGTCAAGATAGTGGTATAGCAAAGTCTCACAGTCCAGCGAAACATGGAGCAGTGGCAAGAATGGGCCCGGCTAATTTGTTTCTTAATATAGTTGCTTTACTGGGTTCTCAGTAATGGCAAGAAAGGGTCTTTTCGGTCTGTTTGGAACTCAGGATCTGTCTTAGGTGTGAAGGACAGGCAAGACACTTGGTAGACTGACACCTCAGTTTTCATACAAGCCTGATCCTGACCTCTTTTGTTTTTAAAAGCTATTAGAAATGTCTTATAATATAAAAGTAAGCAAGGGATGTGAACACCACTGTCCAAAGAAAAGAATTTATGACAGGTTCAACAAATACATAAAGAGATGCTCAACCTCATCAGTAACAAGGGAAATGAAAATGAAGACAAAGGAAAGTTACTGTTTCTCAACCACTTGATTGGAAAATATGAAAAACAAAGATAAGTATCAAGTGCTGGTAAGAATGTCAGGGAATTAAATTTGTGGACTCTTTAGAAGGCAATTGGTAGTAGCTGATCAAGTTTTAAATGTGTTTTCCCACAACCTAGCAATTTTCATTCCCATACCCTCTTTAGGAACCCCTAGCAAGCGTGTTCAAGGAGGCATATACAACGCATTTGCCATAAAAGTCCCAAGCCAAGAACAAACAAAATGTTCATTAGTAGGAAAACAGACAAACTACAGAATGCTATTAAGGTGTAAACAAACAATGAGATGGTATATATTTTCTATAGCTGTACATAGTATAGAGTAGACCCTTCTTATCCACTGTGGGTAATGCAGTGGATGCCTGAAGCCAAGGATAGAACTCAACCCCATATATACTATGATTTTTTTCCTATACATAAACTAAACCTATGATACACTTAAATGTATGAATTAGACAATTTCATGGATAGAACTTAGCAACATCAGTGTGCTTTTTTTCTTTCCTTATTAAGTCAAGAACCTTCACCTTTTCACCTGAAGGAAGCACATCACGTTACCACTTTTTTTGGCTTATCTGAATTGCCAGCACTACTACACTTGTGCTTTGAGTCCATAATTAGGTAAAATAAGGGTGACTTGAACATAAGCCCTGCAACATTGCAACAGTCATCTGACAACCAATATGGCTACCAAGTGACTAACAAGTGGGGTAGCAATGATTCACATCCCAGGAAGGATAGAGCAGGATGACATAAGATTTAATCACAATACTCAGAACAGCACAAATTTAAAATCTTTTGAATTATTTCTGGAATATTCCATTCAATATTTTTGGGCCAGAGTTGCACATGGGTAACTGAAACCACAGAAAATGAAGCTGCAGAGGACTATATGTGTAAATGTATAGATAAAGCTCTGAAAGGTCACAGCCACAAAACTAGTTACCTTTGGGAAGGGAAGTGAGGTGGTAAAAGCCAAGTTGTTCAAAGAGGTCTTTGGTGTTACCTGTAATACTGTAATATTTTATAAGCAGAATGTGTTCACATATTATTTATATAATTAAATTTTAATGAAAAAATGTAAAGGTAGCCCTGGCTGGTGTAGCTCAGTGGATTGAGTATTGGCCTGCAAACCAAAGGGTCACCGGTTCAATTATCAGTCAAGGCACATGACCAGGTTGCAAGCCAGGTCCCCAGTAGGGGGGCACATGAGAGGCAACCATACATGGATGTTTCTCTCTCTCTCTTTCGTCCTCCCTTCCCTGTCTAAAAATAAATAAATAAAATATATTTTTAAAAAATGTAGAAGTAATATGGTTAGATTAGAAAAATTTTAAATGATAGAAAAAGAAAAAAGATGTAAAGCCTGGTAACCAGACATCCCCCTACTATAACAATGATGTGTATCATTACAGTCCTTTTTATCTGCATATTTATATAGTGGTGATCTATAAATTATAGCTTATTTCTTTGTTTAATACATGGTTTCTCAATGTTAGCATTATTGACATTTTGAGTTGGATAATTCTTTGTTGTTTGGGGTTGTCCTGTGCATTGTAGAATGTTTATCAGCATCCCAGGCTACTACACACTAGATGACAGTAGTGCCCCCAGAGTTATGATGATCAAAAATATCTCTGGAGAGAAAGACAAAGACCATGTGATTTCACTTAAGTGCAAGATAAACAAACAAAATAGAAACAGATTTATAGATACAGAGAACAGACTGATGGATGCCAGATGGGAGGGGTGTTGGGACTGCGTGAAAAAGGTGAAGGGATTAAGAAGTACAAATTGGTAGTCACAAAATAGGCAGGGGGATGTAAAGTACAGCATAGGGAATATAGTCAATAATATTGTAATATGTAATAACTATGTATGGTGCCAGGTGTGTACCTGAAATGTCAGGAGGACCACTTTCTAAAGTATAATTGTCTAGCTGTTATTCTGTACACTTGAAATTAATGCAAAATAATGTTGAATGCAAACTATAATTGAAAAATAAAATTTTTAAAAATCTCTGAGCATTGTTAAATATGACATGGCAAAATTGTGTCTGGTTTAGAACCATTATACCATTAGCATACTGTCATGATATGAATTTTAATAACCTATCCCATGTTTCTGAATTTAATGCCAATGTGTTACCTCTATTTTACTCTCAGATCCTGGCCTATGGATCTCAGTCCTGGCCTTGATAACTTGACCTTGCTTTCTTACTGCTCCTTTTCTAGGTAAGTTGGTTTGGGGTCCCTCAAACAGAACTGTACTCTGACTTACCACGACTAAAGCAATTAGACAATAAAGCCAAGCCTCTTCCCCTGACATCTGTGGACTAATTTTCAGATCATGGATCAGGGAACAGGGATAATAATCAGGAAACCCAATAAGACTGTAGAAAGTAAACAGTCCAGGTCCACAGTCGTGGGTCTAACCCACGGGACAAAGGGCCAAGTCTGAGAAGCAGAAGCCAACTAGATCTCACCCCACGAACAGCTTTCAGGACAATCAATAGCACTGTTGCTTAGCTAACAATGCTTCCCCATTCCCTGTCTGCTTTATATAGACATTGTCCAGGCTCTCAAGAAATCAATCCAGAGGAAAGACATAGGCCATGGAAGGGGTGGCATCTACCTGATGAGGTCAAAACAGAGACCCCAAATTTTATATTCCAAAGAGATAAGGAGAGGTTAATGCCAGGTTTTAGGCTCACTCTTTAATGAAACATTTACTGAATACCACATATTAAACATTGTGCTAGGTGCTGAGGATGCCAAGATGACAGCAGAATGACTTAGTATAAAATCTATTTACCACATAATTTCTAGAAAGAAAACATCTCTCAAGAATCAATATGTAAAACCAGGGAGAATGCCTCTCATTTTGAGCTCTTAATTAGACCATATATCACTCTCCATCCTATTCCCTCAGTATTTTGCTTTGCCTCAAACAGGGTATGGGAAGTGAAAATTGCATTGTGAGACTCTACCTTTGAGGCCCTGATTCAAGAAGAGGACTGAGTTCATTTCCAGAGCATAGGGAGTCTGATATCAGATTTCATCATGTCAGCTTATGATACGAAAATTTGAATTTCCTGCTCCCTAAGCTCCAAAAATGCTCATCTGGTCCAGGTTTCTGCAGCTCTGAGCTTAGTTGGAGATAACACTTCTTGGTTCACTGCCTGTCTAGCCCCTCACTCCCCAGTGCCTTGAAAGAGTGAAGATAGTTTGAGGACTTTATTTCCTCAGGGGCTGGATCACTTCCCTGCCTGGCCATCTGGCCTTTTCCTGACAAGATGTTCCCTGACAATTCAAAATCTGCAGACACAAGGAAATGGAGCCAAATGAGACTGACCCTGGTGTGAAATCTGGAGAAATAAAAATATCTTCTTAGTAGGAAAGGGAGCATTTGCAGAATATCATTATGCCTTGTAAATAACTCTGTCCTCTGAAGAGTGAAATGATTTCAGAGAAGTCTCCACAATGCTTTCTTGAAAATTTAGGGATTTACTGCTCCCAGGTTCACTCATTGGTCAAATGCTGGACTACCTCCTATTGCCATCCAATAGAGATAATTCTTTGCTGTGAAATGCATATTTACTGACTTACTGAATGCCTATCTCCTTTATCTCCTTGTAGTATTTCCTTTGTCCTGCATTTCTCTGGCATTAATAGGGCATAAGGAAGTGACAAATGACGTGATGTACTCCGTGGTAGGGTACACAGTGGTCCTTTGGGGTGGATTCACAATTCTGGGTCCCATTGATAGCCCTGTCTCAATTTATGTTTCCAAGTCCAGGAATTGTTAGTCATACTCACAGACAGAGGTAGCCTAGAACAAAATTAAGAAAAGCAGCAGTTTGTATTGTTAGCCCCCAACCTCCTAGCTGGCAACCCCTTCCCCAATAAGTGGGCCATTCTTTTCCAAGTTGGTGAAGCCATCCTGTGCCATTCCTTGGAGCCTTCATTCACAGCAAGATATAAACATTGATAATAGCTAAATATACAATTTTTCCTCCCAAAGCTTTTCAAGTCACAAGTTGGAGGGTGGGAGAAGAGCCCCACCCTCTTTACTGTGTTTGAAGCTCGACAACTTGTGTGTTCAACTAGCATGAGCTCAGTCCTAGGAACAAGGGTTCTAGGTCCTAGGTCCTTCTATTTCTGTTTTTTTTAAAGATTTATTGAAGTGCTCTGACATTTATGCTCCAATGGTGCCATTCTAAACTACTGCAATTACAGTGAGTTCCTGAAAAACCACATGTGGAGAGACAAGTGTTCTCCCTCTGTGACTTTGGAGCCTTTGGCCACAGAACTATATGAGATAATTGTGGTTTAAATATCATCTCTTCCCAAACCATATTCTTCATTTCAATGAAAAAATCCAAATTTATCAACCCTCAGGTTCTGTAGCTCTTTGTAGAAAGCAACAATGGTCAGAGTGGCTTAATCTAATTTAAACAGTTTCCAGAAACATGGGACAGTCCCAATCCCTATGCTTTATTAATGATGCTATAATTATTTTATCTTAGAGGACCTGGCTCTATTTCTTCAATGCATTCAAACATTTCTTGAATGTTTTTCCAAACAAATAATCTAATGTTGAATAACTTAATAATAGTTGGGATAACTCACAACTGGATTCAAAAGTGTAGAAGTAGGTTTATGGAGAGTTGAACATTTTGGGAAGAATCCCAATTCCTGCCCCACATCTTGTTTCAATGTTTCCTTCTCTGTTGGTATAACTATCCCTTCTCTCCTACCATATGTTATTCCAGAGTCCCACCAGTTATCTCCATATATAAATATAGGGAGATAAACACACACACACACACATTTATATATCTTTGTAACAACTTTATCAAGATATAATTCATATGCTACAAAATTCACAATTGAAAAGTATATAATTCAATAGGTTTTAGTATATTCACAGAGTTGTATATCCATTACTACAATCAATTTTGGGACACTTTCATCACTCAAAAAAGAATCCTCATACCTATTAGCAGTTATTCCCCATTTCCCTCCAATCTTCCCAGCCCAGATAACCAACCAATCTACACTCTATATATATAATAATCCATGTATTTTAACAGGAACCTTTAGAAAACCTGCACTATCCAAGGGCACGGTTCCCAAAAGGGTGCTTTCGGGTATTATATCAGACCCATAAAAGGAAACATGTGGAACAGTGGTGGCCCTATTGTTGCCACATCTGAAATCACATAATCTATTGGCACACATTTTCAAGAGTCTAAGGTAGTGGAAAAAGGTATACTGACAGGAAATCAGATTAAGCCAGTGATGTTGAATGAGTCCCCTCTTTGGTCCAGTCCCTTCTCCAAGGGCCTGGGTCTTTAGTCCTTACCACATAGCTCCTTTTCCAACAAAGGAACAGGTAAAATTTCACCCCTCCCCCCACATACCAACTCATCCAGTTCTATAGGTTTCTAACTTACAACAAAGGGGAATAAGAACACACAATTATTTTAAGTTGTCCTTCTGCCATCCAGGAGGTTAGGAGTATATTCCAGGAAGATGCATCCATATCAGTGCTACCCACTTAAATGGAAAGCTGCTGATGGGCGTTCTTTTCTGGCCTTGAACAGATTCATGACTATGTCCTGCCCCAGTAAATACCTTCGCTTTGCTGCTCTAGCGGCTATCTACAGAGCTATAGATAATTTTTCACTTAGTTCAACATATATTTTGAGCTAGGCATTGTGCTGAGTACCAGGCAAATGAAAGTGAATAAGACGGCTTCTACAAACCCAGTTTGGGTAAACCTGCTTCTAAAACCTCTGTTAAAAAAGGTTCCCCCATTTCCCCAAAGGTACCAAAAAACAAAATGCATCTCTCTTGTTGGCTGTGCTTAGTTCCTGAAATTCTCATCCAAGTTAGTCTTTGCTTGAAGGCTTTGATGGCCCTGGTAATTGCCAAAAAAATATTAATCAATTTTCTGCAATTACTCCTTAGTAGTTTCTCAGGATAACAAAACCACAACCAGAGACTTCAAAGGATGGAACTCTAAATATGCAGGATTTGGTGGAGGGATAGTGGAACCTAATCAACAAGATAAACAAGCAAGCAAAATATAACCAGCAATATTGAAATAAAAAACAAAATTACAGTAACCAGAGGGGAGGAGGGTGGGTGATGACAGGGGAAAGGGAGGGGAAGGGTCACCAAGGAACATGCATGGCAGACCCATCAACAAAGCCAAATGGGGGAAGGATTCAGGGTGGGAGGTGGGGGTGGGTGGGGCTGGGGAAAGTGGTGGTGGGAAAATGTTGACAAAAAAAAAGTGTACAGGAGGAGGCTGGGAGTAGAGTGGGAAATTAAGAAGCCAAAGAACTGGTGTGTGTAGCCCATGGATATGGACTAAAAGGTGTGGAGATGATGGGATGGGGTGCAGGGTGGAGAAGATAAAGGGGGAAAATGGGACAACTGTAATAGCATGCTCAATAAAATATACCAAAAAATAAATAAAAATAAAGTTTTCTGAGAACATAAAAAAAGTGAGAAAATAGGTCTTTTTGTTACTCAATGTGTGGTCTGTGGACCCTCGCCAGAGGGATTGTAAAAAATGCAGAATCTCAGACCTCACCTCAGGCTTTTTGAATCAGAAGCTGAACTTTAAAAAGATTCCTAGGTGACATATGCACTAGTGAGAAGTACTAGTCTATAGCAGGTTTACTTAACTTTGACATTACTGACATTTGGGGCCATATAATTCTTTCTTGGCAGGGGTTGGAGGAACTGTCCTGTGCATTGTAGTGTATTTATTAGTATCCCTGACCTATTCCTACTTGATGAGAGTACTGTCACTACCCCCAAGTCATGATAACCAAAAATATCTCTTGACATTGCCAAATATCCCCTACTGGGGGAGGGAACCTAAATCACACCAGACTGAAAACCACTGGTCTACAGCAATCCTTGATAACTTACAGTCATTTAAATATCAACTTTATACTTTTTGCCATCTCCACACACACTTTTAAAAAATGACTATTTTAAGATACAAATA
>PVJD01015319.1:0-25397 GCA_004026545.1 Mormoops blainvillei | reverse complement strand
TCTATT
Organism: Mormoops blainvillei; assembly: GCA_004026545.1. Lineage (NCBI taxonomy): Eukaryota > Metazoa > Chordata > Mammalia > Chiroptera > Mormoopidae > Mormoops > Mormoops blainvillei. The sequence continues at coordinate 25,391 of PVJD01015319.1, read as the reverse complement.
CTTTATTTCAATGTCTCTGGTTATATTTTGCTTGCTTGTTTATTTATTTTGTTGATTAGCTTCTACTTATAGGTGAGGTCATATGGTATTTGTCTTTCACCGCCTGGCTTATTTCACTTAGCATAATGCTCTCCAGTTCCATCCATGCTGTCACGAAGGGTAGGAGCTCTTTCTTTCCTTCTGCTGCATACTATTCCATTATATAAACTTACCACAGCTTTTTGATCCACTCATTTACTGATGAGCACTTAGGCTGCTTCCAGCACTTGGCTATTATAGATAATACTGCTATGAACATTGGGGAACGTAGGTTCTTTTTAATTGCTATTTCAGGATTCTTAGGGTATAATTCTAGCAGTGGAATTGCCAGGTCAAAAGGCAGTTCCATTTTTAGTTTTTTCAGGATATTCCATACTGTTATCCACAGTGGCTGCACCAGCCTGCATTCCCACCAACAATGTACTAGGGTTCGTTTTTCTCCACAACCTCACCACCACTTGTTTGTTGATTTGTTTATGATAGCCATTCTGGCTGCTGTGAAGTAGTATCTCATTGTGGTTTCAATTCGCATTTCTCTGATGGCTAGTGATGCTGAGCATCCTTTCATGTGTCTCTGGGCCCTGTGTATGCCGTCCTTGGAGAAGTGTCTGTTCAGGTCCTTTGCTCAATTTTTAACTGGATTGTTTGTCTTCATGGAGTGGAGTCGTGTGGATTCTTTATACATTTTGGAGATCAAACCCTTGTCCAAGGTATCATTGGTATACATATTTTCCCATATGGTTGGTTCCTTTTTCATTTTGCTGATGTTCTCTTTAGCTGTACAGAAGCTTTTTAATTTGATGAAGTCCCATTTGTTTATTGTTTCCTTTATGTCCCTTGCTCTAGGGGATATATCGCTGAAAATATTGCTGCATGAAATATCTGAAATTTTCCTCCCTGTGTTCTCCTCTAGGATTTTTATGGTGTCACGACTCATATTTAAGTCTTTCTGATAAACTAATTTTAACATTCACACTGAATTCAAGGTAGTCAGAATAGCCACAGGAAAAAAATCTATGGAAAGATGAAAAAACTGGAGGATTCACACTTCCTGATTTCAAAACTAACTACACAGCAACAGCAGTCAAAAACTACATGGCACTTTCAGATGCCACACAGTCTTTGAATTAAATAGAATTAAATAGAATTAAGCACCCAGAAATAAAACCATACATTTGCAGTCCACTGATTTTCAACAAAGTTACCAAGGCAATTCAATAAAGAAAAAAGCCTTTTGAACAAATGATTCTGTAACAACTGATATGCACATAGAAAAGAATAAAGTTGGACCCCTTTATTACAATATGTACAAAAATAACTAAAATATAGACCATGGACCTTAATGCAAGAGATCAAACTATAAAACTCAGAAGTAACATAGGAGTAACTCTTTGTGATCTTAGGTTAGGCAAAGCCTTCATGAGAGACAAAAGAAAAAGCAGTTAAGTTGGACTTCATGAGAATTTAAAACTTTTGTGCTTCAATGAACATCATGAAGAAAATAAAGACACAGATCATTAAATTTGAAAAAAAATCTGTAAAGCATAAATCTGATAAGGGACTTATATCTAAAATGTATAAAGAACACTTAACTCAATATTAAAAAGAAAAACAATAACAAAATTAAAAGTGGCAAAGGATCTGAATAGACGTTTCTCCAAAGACATTCAAATGGGCAATAAGCAGATGAAAAGATGCTCAACACCATTAACCCTTCAGAAAAATGCAAATCAAAACCTCAAGAAGATACCCATAAGATGGCTGGGTGGAGGAAAGAAAGGGCAGTGATTAGTAATGGGTAAGATTTTTTTTCAATGATGAAATATTTTGGCATCTGATAGTGGCAATCATTGCACAATTTTGTGAATGTATTAAAAGCCACTGTACTATACACTTTAAAAGGGTGAATATGATGGTGTCTGAAATGTATCCTAAAATACAGCATAGACTTAAATGTAAAAGTTAAAAATATAAAAGTTTTAGAAAAAAACATATGGGAAAACCTTCAAGATCTAAGGCTAGTCTTATTTTCTCATGAAAATAAGAAATTTTGCTATGTCAAATACCATGTGAATAAGATAAAAAACAGGCAATGACTGCGAGAAAATATTACAAACGGTATATCTGACAATAGACTAATATGCAGATATGTAACACTCAAGCCTCGACAGTTCAAAAAACAAAGAATCCCATTAGAAAATGGGCAAATGACATGGACAGACATTCTACCAAAGAGGACATATGGATGGCTTATATGCATGTGAAAGAATGTTGGACATCTTTAGCCATCAGGGAAAGGCAATTTAAAACCACAATGACATATTACTAAACACCTATCAGGATAGCTAAAATTTTTTAAAAATGACAACACCAAATGCTAGCAAAGATGAGGAAAAACTAGATCACTCATTTGCTTGTGGAAATGTGAAATGATATAGAGCCATTCTAGAAAACAGTTTGGCAGCTCATTATAAAACTAGACATGTAATTATCAAATGATCTAACAATTGCATTCTTGAACATTTATTCTAGAAAAATGAACACTTATCACCCCACAAAAGTCTATACACCAATTTTACAGCAGCTTTATTCATAATAGCTGAAAACTAGAATCAGCCCAAATGTCCTTGAATAGGTGAATGGTTAAACAAACTGTGGTATGTACTTGCCATGAAATAGTCTTCAACAATAAAAAAGAATGAACTGTTGCTACAAGAAATAGCTTGGATGAATTATGAATGAGCTGTTGCTATAAGAAAAGCTTGAGTGAATTATGCTAAACTATAAGAGGCATGCCATACCAGCTCTCACTCCTTATCCCACAGAACCATGGTGCTCCAGTATTTTAAACTGAAAGCCACTAGTGGCTCTGAGACCTAAGGGGCTCACTATTACAGCTGCCAGTTTACAGGGGGCCATTGCAGCCCTCTGGACTCTGAAGAAGATGTGAGTCCACTGACTGCCCCCAAAACTACATCTGGGACGGTGAGGTGAGTCACTAAAAGGCAGTCTGCCATTTGATTATGACAAAAATTTATCTTTTTTTCCCAAGGTATTTCTCTTTCTCATATCCAACTTTAGCTTCTGATCTTTCAATTTGAGCCTCCTACCATTTTTTGAATATATGTACCTGCTTGAAGTTCAGGAAGAATGTTTGTTTTATTCCTTCTAGGTTTCTGATGCTAAGCTAAATTCAGGGACCACCAACTTATGTAACCAAGAGCCAAAATGACATAGCTGTGCATAGCATACCCTGGGCTTTATGGCACTTGGATCTTTCATCTTAGCAGGTTCACTGCATATAAGAGCTCTTCTCCATTAACCAGAGAGAGCTGCAGCATGGAGTCAGATCCCAGCAAACCAGAAAAGCTGAATTTTGTGGTCCCTGGTTTGTTTGCTGTCCAGCATGGAAACCTGACCTCTGTGACAAATGACACAACCAATGACCCAACATCCACTCCCTTTTTAACAGGGCAGTAAGAAGCTAGGAAAATTCCTGGGCAAGTGGAATAGGGAAACTGAGACAGGAAAATTAAGCAAGGCCAAATAATTTGAACAACTTACAGCCAGCTAGTGAATCTCAAGACCTTATCTTCTCCAACCAAGGACACTTGAGAGCAAATGGTTTATAACTCTCCTCCTTAACCAGAGAATACATAGCTTAAATCACTCTGGTCAGGGAGATAGAGAACAGAGACCCAATTAATGCCATTTATTCCAGCTAAACCAAAGGATGGATGAAGTCAAGAGAAACAAATAACAAAAACCCAATTAGAGCCAGACAGACCCAAGATAAAAGTAAAACAGTAAAGCAGACCAAAGAATAATCCCAACCCCCCTATACACTCATTTTGATTCATCAGCACATTTTCAAAGCACCTGGAAAGTTAATAAATATTCTTCTGAAAGCCTCCCCTAAGATTCTCACCCACAGAAAAGACATAAAAGCCCTCAGGACAAAGACTCACTGTAGGCTCTCCCTAGAGCTCACCCATGCCCCTTCCCAGGCATGAACTTTTTACTTTCTCCTAAACTCCAAGGGTCTCCATGAGACTTGCAGCCAGGGGAGCAGCCAACAGCCCCCAGCTAACCCCCTGATGCTGTCTCCAAGGCCCCCTTTTTCTCTGACTATCCAGTGAGCTAACAGCAGCCCTACCTTGGCTCACTCCTCTCCTATAGTTATTATAGTATAATGTTTCTAGGGGTCTAAAGCAGAGCACCACCTAGGCTCTCTCTCTCCTCTTGCTTCTCCTACCCTAATTCCTTCCTTTGTTTCACCGTCCCCAGCTCTAATAAACATACTCTCAAAATTACCTCGACTTGTGATATTTTTCTGAAGTCAGGAACCCACACACTATGGGTCAGCCTGAGGTAGACCTGCTCCAGGCCACTCCCTGTCTGGCAACATCTTAATACTGGAACTATAACCTCCCTACAATAAATAATGGTTACATCACTAGGGTTTTAAAAGCAAAAAAAAAACAAAAAACACATGACATTCTAATCATATTTTTCAAAAAAGGAGTGACTGTCAATGTAACCGTTTACTTCCATGCATACAAATCCCATATGCAGCCTTTAAGTTAGCATTCAGCTGAGCTCTGGAAAATGATGAACCACTTTCCTACAATAGGATTAGGTGAAGTGCCTGCAACACCAGACTCCCTCATTGAGATGAACTGAGTGATCTAGCTGCATTAAACGGTCTAACTAAGCCACATACCTTGACCTCGCCCCATGTCAAAAGTTTATATCTCCTCCTGTACAGGAGGAACTGATAGAAACCAAAAAGTGTGATTTCAGTTTCATCCTAATGGATCTCGTGACATCCAGGTCTCTAAGTCCCTCAATAATAATTTTTCAAGGCCATCTGGGATACATAGAAGTCTCATTCAAAGCAGCATGTATGCAAATTCTGGCACTTTAAATGGATTCTGTCCTTAAGTACATAAACCAAAAAGCATTAGAGCAATTGGATTACAAAGCAGGGTTTTTTTTTAAACCCCCTCTAATTGGCATTAAGTCACCAAACATTGTCAAACACATATCACTTGCTTAATTATTTTGTGTGCACATGTGTATATCTTTATAACTTCATAAACATATAAATGAGAGGGAGATGCAGATTTAATGTACACCCATATGGCGATAAATACAAAAGCTGCCAGAAGATTGTAAAATGCTATACTAATGCTAAAATGGTACCTTTTCTTTTTGCTTTTGCTTTGCTTCCAAATTACAAAGAACAAATTCAGGATGGTAGATGTTAAGCATGGATTCTTACCTAAAAGAAGAAATACACATAGACTGTTTTATCTAAAAATTTAAAATATTTTAAATATTTTTAAATTTTTTTATGATTATTCAATTACAGTTGTCCCCATTTTCCCCTACCTTGTTTCAGCTCCATATTCTCATATTAGTCTAATTACATTTCATTAATCTTACAGTGAGTTTATGCATAAAATCATTTCTGCATGTTCATTAGGTTTTTATTGAAGTATTTTTACATAAATAACCTAGTACGTAGTTATCGTTCGTCCCAATATGCTTCATTTCAACATGCTTAATGAGTTGGAGTTGGCCTATTATACTCTTACAACATACCATACCATATTCAGCAAAACCAATCACAAAACTAAGTAATTTTGCCTCTAGGGTATCAGGCAAATAAACTCAGACAGTTTTTCAACGTTCAAGATGTTGTACCAGTTAATCTTCCACTTAGCAAAGTCTCAGCCATAAAACATCTGCTGTGGTGGTCATCAGCCCAAAGTCACACTGGCCTCTAGTTTTTTGGGCATCTTTTAACCATTCTTCCATGCCTTCAACCTAATTTCTTTGCTGTCTGCTCTAATGTCTGCCAGGCTGGTAGGCTTGTCCTCATTTGTGTATTCTCTTTAATGGCACTTTTCTAAAGCTGCCTCTTCTAAAAGAAAGAGGTCACTCCTAAGGGAATTTGCTACCGTCGCTTGGTTATTTCAGTAATAAAATACACTTTTATTATTTTCATAGTGAGCTGCCGGGATAAGAGCAGGCTTCAGGATTCATTTCCTCTGAGACCCCTCACTCAGTTTCGAAAGAAAGCACCTTTATTTCACTGGTTCCTCATGCTTCAAGATTATGTGAGCTGCCCTGATTAAACTGATTCACACTACCCTCCAAAGGTCTACACAGACCAAATGCAGAAGGAAAAAAACTGTCCTTTACAGAAACAGGCCACAGTCAGAGCAGTGCAACTGACATTGCTCATGAGTCAACTACCAACATTCCAGAATGAATAAGATGCTTTGGCCTCTTACAAATCTTATAAAGTTTATGGACCATATTTTAAGTCCACATGGGGCATAAATTAAAATACGGTTAAGGTCTTCTTTTTCCTTATCTGGGAAAAATTAACATCTCCCCTAATATAACTCTTTGCTTTTCTTAGTTTTCCCTAAAACATCATTCTTCTGTGTAAATCAGTGTTGAAAGAATTTGCAATATGTTGAATATCTAAATCTTTATTTAAGAGGGAGGAATAAAGAGCTTCAGAATTCACCTTTAAAGAGTGATTTCTATTAAACTTTTTTGAAGGTACCTTTGAAAAATCAGTTAATGTGTTAGATCCTGATAGTCACTTCAGGTCCCTCTTCCACTTAGCTTGTATAGACACAGCCAAAAAAGAGGGTAAAAGCTTTTTCAGATTTGCATGAGGATTTAGTGGGCATTAAAATATACCAGAAAGGCTATGAATGAGGCCTAATTGATTTTAAATGCCAGCTTTAATATTGACTGTGTAGATTTAGGCAGTTTATATATCTTCTCCAATTCCATTTTCTCATCTTTAAGTGGTTTTTTTAAACATCTACCTCAGTAGGTTATACTGAAGATTAAATGAGAAAAAATATATGTTATGCCCCTAATACCCCTAAACATTAATAGGTCATAGAAAGTCAAGCCAAACTACCTGGGTCAAACTATCACTTTACAGAGATTCTCTTTGCCTAAGCCTTGGAGCTCTTCACTCTTGCATGTGAATTTAAAAATTTGATGTGGTAGATGGATTGGCAGTACTTCCAAATAATTCAGACTACTAATACTCCTCATGCATTCAGATATAACCTGATCCCTTATTGCTGCCTGAGTGGTCACAACATCCTATGACTAATCACTGCATAAGCAGATAGTATAAACTGTAGGCTATTTACTGACTGAAGTTTTCCAGACTTTATGGCTCAGTATATAGTCTATTTTCAAAAATGTTCCATGTGTGTCTGAGAAGAATGCATATTCTTCTAACTGTGTGCAGGTCCTTTACATTGAGCTTGTTAATCGTGTCGTTCAAATCCTCTGTATCTTCACTCATTTTTGTTCTTTCATCTACTAATTTCTGGAAGAGGTTAGTAGATTCTACATTTTCTCCTTATAGTTCTTTCAATTTTTGCTTCATTTATTTCAGAATGATGGTATTAAGCGTGTACAAGTTTAGACTTGTTATCTGATGAATTGAACTTTTGTATTATCATTATTCAGTGATGCTGTTTGTCCTCCATAAAGTTTTTTTCTTAGTCTATTTGGTCTGATATCAAATTAGCTGTATCAGCTTCCTTCTGCTTAGTATTTGCATAGTATATCTATTCCAATCCTATCTGTGTATGTTTTAGCTTTATCTCATATATAGCATATAGCTAGACTTTGTATTTTTAGCCATTTTGATCATCTATATCTTTCAGCTGGTGAGTTTAGTCCGCTTCTATTTATTGTAATAACTGAGGAGTTGGCTGACAAGATCAAACGGCCTTTTAACACCATCTCTGTTTTTCCTGTATGTGACCTGGTCACCCTAGTCAATTTTTAAACACTTTTTGCTTCTACTGGCTCTCCTGTAGAAAGTTAGCAAAAGTCCAATAATCTCCATGAGTGAACTGGAGCTTATATTATACTGAAGATTTGTTTTTATTAGTGCAGTTATGGGAGAAAATCAATTAATGCAAGGGATGCTGCATATAGGCCTAATCCATTTGATGTAAATCAATGCTTTGCATATTTCAATTGCTTTGTATTCCTTCAGAAAAAATGCAAGTAAGTGATTCATTAGGACTAAACTCTTCACAAGAAACAGACTGATTCTCTTAGGCTCACTATAGCATCTCTGCTAGTAAAATTTAAAAAGCAATCAAACAGAATAAGAAATCCTTTCTACAGGCATTTAAATTGGGGAAGAACATGATTCTTGACAATTCAGAGTAAATGAAGTGCAAATTATTCTCTTATACTATATCTCAGAATTGAAGCTTAAATTTTGACTTAAAAAAGAACCTACAGTTAAATCAGAAAAATATATTATTAGTAATTCCCATGTGATCATATTTGATACATTTATATCATACGATAACAAGTTCAAAACTATTGCTAAGTTATAAATATGGAATTTATGTAGAATTTGCATATATTGAATTTTATTTTGAATTTGCATGTGTGCCTATATTTGAATTTTTATAATATTCCAGGAAAAGCAGGGTGGAATGTGCCAGACAGATTTATTTAGTGTTATGCTCTGAAATGTGTCAAAGTCTTCAACACTGTTCTTAAAGGTAAATGGCAGGAATAACAAATGGGATGCAATAAGACCAACTGAATAATCCACAAAGTCCAATACCTAGTAAAACTAAAAAAGCTCTTTTGCCAATAAATATTTGACTAAAGATTAGGCAAGTATTTCCCTAAGCTTACAATGGATGACATTGTATTAGAAGACATATATCACTAATTGAATTCTTCACTATGCTTTAGTGGAAGAGGGAATGTTCCAATTTATACCTTTTTTCCCCTAAACTCAGTGACTAAGTATCTCAATTTGTCACAAAATGGCAATAATAGCTTTTCAACTGTGAAGCACATTCTTTACATTAGCAGAACAACTTGCACCTGGAATGTCATCTCAGTGGAGTTTCAACATGGTTATGCAACTCGCTGCATATAGTAATACCTCAGATAACCAGAGAAGTTGGGTAATGAAGTGTTTTAATCAACTTAATTTATAGTTAACTAGACTGATGCTCTTTATGAAGTGAAACTGCCCCTAGGAGGCCGCTGCTCCAGCAGAGTCGAGTCCCCTTCTTTCCTTGATGAGGGCAACACATGTACTACTAAGTGGTCTAAACTATCAGCTATGAGTATTTAGAACTATAGCCCTTCAACAGCCGCAAGACTTTACTGCTTTTAGCCAGACCATTAGCTCTGGTATCAGCTCACTTGGAAAGAGGCTCATGAAGACTCAAAGTCCAGGCTGTCTTGGATGGCTCCGGCTGAGCAGAATAAGCTTTACACTTCCAACTGTGTGCCACTATTAATTTCCTGTTCCATGTAACTTTTAAACACAGAAGAAAAATAGCAATCCTCTCAAATATCTCTATACTGTACTGGTATAACAGTTCCATGGATTCTTTGGAAAACAACAGCCAGTCATCAAAAAAAAAAAAAAAAGAAAGAAAAGAAAAGAAAAATCAGCAGCCTTTCAGTCTGAAAGTTTATTCAGCTGAGGCTGCTTTCCTCACTAAGGATTCTCAGGATATCAAGACACTAATGAAAAAAACAGCCATAGTCTTCAGGAACCAAAAAGTAGACATGAGTATAATTTATCACAGCCTTAATAAAGCATCATTTTAAAAACTGTCAGTGTTTACTTTTATTATCCAAGTAGTGCATACTCATAAATGAAATTCAAAACCTTCAGAGAAACAGAGTAAGAAAATAAATCACTGATCAATCTATTAACATACTGGTATTTTTCTTACATTCTTTATGGTTAGATTTAGGAGGGGAAGGAAGATGATCTGTGCATCTCTCTCTGTCTCTGTCTGTCTCTCTCTCTCTCTCCCTTCCTTTCTTCATTTCTCCCTCCCTCCCTCTCTCATAGTTGTAGTTCTACTGGGTCCATAATTATCTTTTTCCTTTAGCCTTAAATCACTAGTAATTTTTCCATACTCTATAAAAGGACATTTAAATGGTCTTGTAATAATTCTTCAAGTGGATGCACTGAGATTTCTTGAATCATTCTCCTCCATGTGGATGTTCAGATTTTTCAATTTCTTGCACTCATAAATAACTCATTAGCCTCCTAGTATAGTGTTATATCACCCTATGCATTTCCCCCATGACACTTCTCACAATTTTATGTAATTAATTATTTGTTTCATTTCTCTCTGTCCCACTCCATGAAGGCAGGGACCACATCTGCCTGATTTCTCACAGTGTACCCAAGCACAGTGATAAAAGATATTTAACAAATATTTGTTGAATAAATTAATGAATAAACAGAGGAGTGAATGAAAAACATGTATACGATTATGTTTTTCAATAAAATCCCAGAAAAGAAATCATGGCTAAAAGAAATAAATATTTTAATGCTCTCTGTTTATATTATCTTATTTATTTTCAAAAGAATCATTCGAATTTACATTCTCACCAACAATGTATGAAAATTACAGTGTTTACCACAACTTGTCAATGCTGGCAACTATCTTTTTGTGTTTGATGGTGATGGTGATGTATTTGAGTTTTTCCTTTTGTTGTATGTTGTTTTAATCAAGGTTATTTACAGAGGCAAAAATGTTTTCCTACATTTAATTATTTAAATTTGCATTTCTTCAGTACCAGTGAAAGTAAACAGTGTTTCTGTCTGTAAACTAGCTATGGTTCCCATTTTTTAAATCGTGTGGTCATACTCTTTGTTTTTCTAATCAATTAGTAGCAGTTCTTTATACAGGAAATGTGTCATTCTTTTTTATGTTTTATATGTTGTGCATATTTGCATCAGTGTGATATATGCCTTTCGCTTTGGCTATTTTTTGACAGATGAATATTTCTCATTTTTATGTAATTATAACTGTCTATTTTTTCCTCTATTCAAACATTCTTTATTCTTGACTGTCACATGTGAATTGCAACTATCATTTAAATAAAAATGCCAATTGTGAATTTAGATTAACTGGGTTCAGAGCCTTCCACATATACGTGCAAGCCCTAACCTACCCCAAAGCCCAAGTTCTTTACAAGTCCTGGCCACTAGAAGTATTAAGCAACATAGACCATTCACAACTCCTCGGTACTTTCTCAGCCTAAACTAGATACCCTTGTCAACCTCTGCATTGGTCAATAATACTACCTCCATTCCAGACTAGAAATCAATGAAGTACCTTTAACTGGACTCCAGCCTTCACATACTGTTTTGTTTTGTTTTGTTGTTTTGTTTTTTTAAACATTCCTTCCATTCAAAAGTTTTTCTCTCTTTACTTCAAAACGATGGGTTTTTTACTCGATAGACAAAAAACGTTCTCGCATAAAAAAAAACACATGAAAAACTGACCCAATATGATTTTTTACCAAAGCAGTTATTTTTTTAATTTTACTGAATGTATTGGGGTGACATTGGTTAATAAAGTTATACAGGTTTCAGGCATACAGTTGTATGATACATCATCTATATATTGCATTGTGTGTTCCCCACCCAAATTCAAGTCTCCTTCTGTCACCATTTATCCCCTTTTAACCCTCTTCTACCTTTCCCCACTCCCCTTTACCCCTGGTAATCACCGTACTGTTTGTGTTTATAAGTTCTTTTTCCTTTGATTAATCCCTTCACCTTTTTCACCCAAAACCACAACCTCTCCTTCCCTCTAAAAGCTGTCAGTCTGTCTTCTGTATCTGTAATTTTTTCCATTTATTCCGCATATAAGTGAAATAATATGGTATTTGTCTTTCTCTGACTGGCTTACTTCACTTTGGATTTCCTTCTTTTTTTTATAGCACAGAGTATTCCATTGTATAAATGTACCAAAGCTAGTTTTATCCACTCATTTCCAAATTTTGGCTATAGCAAATAATGGTGCAGTGAATATAGGAATAGGTACATTCTTTCAAACTAGAGTTTCAGATTTCTTCAGATAAACTCCCAGAAGTGGATCCACTGGATCATAATCCAGTTCCATTTTTAATTTTTTGTGGAAATGACATAATTTTCCACAGTGGCTGCACCAGTCTGCATTCCCACCCACAGAACACGAGGGTCCCTATTCTCTGCAATGCCCCTTTTCTCTGCAACCACGCCAACATGTGATGTTGTTGATTTATTGATGATGCCATTCTAATCAGTGTGAGGAGATAGCTCATTGTGGTTTTAATTTGCATTTCTCTGATGATTAGTGACGTTGAGCATCTTTTCATATGTTTGTTGGTCATCAGTATGTCCTCTTTGGAGAAGTGTCTATTCAGGACCTTTGCCCATTTTTTAATTGTATTGTTAGGGGTTTGTTTTTTATTGTTGTTGTTGTTTGGGTTTTTGTTTTGTTTGGTTTGTTTTTTTGGTGTTGAGTGGTATAAATTCTTTACAAATTTTAAATATTAACGCCTTATCAGGTATATAATCAGCAAATATGTTCTCCAATTTAGTGGGTTTTCTTTTCATTTTGTTGATGGTTTCCTTTGCTGTGAAGAAATTTTTAGTTTAATGTAGTCCCATTTGTTTATTTTCTTCTGTGTCTATTACCACAGGAGATATATCAGAAAAAATATTTCTATGAGAAATACCTGAGATTTTGCTGCCTGTGTTTTCTTCTAAGGTATTTATGGTTTCAAGTCTTACATTAAATCCTTCATCTATTTTGAGTTTATTCTTCTGTACGCTGTAAGAAAGTAGCCTAATTTCATTTATTTGCACATATCTGTTCAATTTTCCCAACACTATTTATTGCATAGACAATCTTTACCCCATTGTATGTTCTCGCCCTCTTTGCAGAATATTAATTGGCCATAAAGACATGGGTTTATTTCTGAGTTCTCTATTCTGTTGCATTAATCTTTGTGTCTGTTCTTATGCCAGTATCATGCTGTTTTGATTACTATGGCTTTGCAATAGTATTTAATATTAGGTAGCATTATTCCTCCAATGTTGTTCTTGTTTCTCAGGATTTCTGTGGCTATTCAGAGTCTGTTTTGCTTCCATAATTTTTTGTAACATTTTTTCTAGTTCTGTGAAACACGCCATTGGTTTCTTGATGAGAATTGTATTAAATCTGTACATTGCTTAGAGTAGTATGGTTATTTTAATGATGTTAATTCTTCCTATCCATGAACATGGCATATCCTTCCACTTATTTGTATCTTTTTCAGTTTTTTCAGTTCTTTTACATCCTTTGGTAAATTTATTCATAGGGCTTTTTTTATGCAATTGTAAATGGGATTGTTTCTTAGTTTCCTTTTCTGGATATTTCATTATAGATGTATATTTCGTATCTTGCTTCTTTACTGAATTCATTTTTCAGCTCTAGCAGTACTTTGGTGGAATCTTTAAGATCCTCTATATACAGTATCACATCATCTAAAAATGACAGTTTTACTTCTTTCCTTCCAATTTGGATGACTTTTATTTCTTCTTCTTGTCTGATTACTGTAGCCAGGCCTTCCAGTACTATGTGCAATAAGAGTGGTAAAAGCAGGCAGCCCTATATTTTTCCTCTTAAGGAAAGCACTTTTAGTTTTTGTCCATTGATTATGATGTTGGCTGTGGGTTTGTCATATATGGTCTTTATTATATTGAGGTATGTTCCCTCTATTCCCGCTTTAATGAGAGTTTTTATCATAAATGGGTGCTAGATTTTATCAAATGCTGTTTCTGCATCCATTGATATGATCGTTTAACTTTCATCCTTAATTTTGTTTATGTGGTGTATCACATTTATCAATTAGCTGGTAATGTACCAACTTTGTGCCTCTGGAATAAATCCCAAAGACCATGGTGTATGATCTTTTAAATGTATTGCTGGATCCAGTTTGCTAATATTATGTTGAGGATTTTATGTTCATCAGGGATACTAGCTGAAAATTTTCTTTCTTTGTTATGGCTTTTTCTGGTTTTGGAATTAGGATAATGCTGGCCTCATAAAATGAGCTTGGGAGTTTTCCCTTCTCTTGAATTTCTTGGAATAGTTTGAGAAGAATAGGTGCAAGTTCCTCTTTGAATGTTTGATAAAATTCACTTGTGAAGTTCTCCAGTCCAGGATTTTTGTTTCTTGTTTGTTTTTTTCATTACTGCTTCAATTTCATTAGTTATAACCAGTCTATTCTGATTCCAATTCTTCCTGATTTTGTTTTGGAAGACTGTATGTTTCTAGGAATTTATCCATCTCATCCAGATTATCCAATTTGTTGGCATATAGTTGTTTATAATATTTTCTTACAATCCTTTGTATAACTTCAGTGTCAGTTGTTACTTCTCCTTTTTCACTTATGATTTTATTTATTAGGATCCTCTCTTTTTTTCTTGATGAATCTTGTTAAAGATGTGTTAATCTTGTTTATCTTTTCAAAGAAACAGTTCTTGGTTTCATTGATCTTTCGTATTTTTTTTTAGACTCCATTTCTTTGTGCTGTGATCTTTATTATTTCCTTTATTCCTCACTTCGAACTTTGTTTTTCTCTTTCTAGTTCCTTTAAGTATAACATTACATTGTTTATTTGAGATTTTTCTTGTTTCTTGAGATAAATTTGTAATCCTATAAATCTCCCTCTTAAGATTGCTTTCACTGTGTCCTATAGATTTGGGGATGTTGTGTTCTCATTTTCATATTTTGCAAGGTTTTTAAAAAAATTTCTTCCTTGTTCTTATTTGTGACCCATTCATTGTTTAATAACATGTTGTTTAGCCTCCACGTGTTTGTATGTTTTTCAGGGTTTTTTCCTTGTGATTGATTTCTAGTTTCATAGCATTATGGTCAGAGAAGATGCTTGATGTGATTTCAATCATTTTAGATTTATTGACATTTGCTTTTGTCTTAACATGGAGTCTATCCTAGAAAATATTCCAAGTGCACTTGAAAAGAATGTATATTGTTCTGGTTTGGGATGAGGTGTTCTGAAGATATCAATTATCATGTTGTTCTATGTATAATGCATGCCCACATTTTTTGTGTGCTTTATACAAAGTATTATTATACTCATTATTATACCCATGGTATATAATCATTATACCCAAGTATAATGCACATTCTTGTTTTTCCCTAAAAAATTTGGGCAAAACAAGTGCTCATTACGCACAGTAAAATACAGTAAATCCATCTGATCTAGTCATTTCAGGCCATGGTTTCCTTGTTGTTTTTCTGTCTGGAAGTTCTGTCCATTGATTTCAATTGCGTGTTAAAATCCTATACTATGACTGTATTACTGTCAGTTTCTCCCTTTATGTCCATCAATATATGCTTTATATATTTAGGTGCTCCTATGTTGGGTGCATAAACGTTTACAAGGATTATATCCTTTTGCTGGATTGATCCCTTTAGCATTATGTAGTGTCTGTCTTTATTTCTTGTTATGGTCTCTGTTTTGAAGTCTATTTTGTCTAAATATTGCAACCCCAGCTTTTTTTATTGATTTGCATGAAATATCTTTTTCCACCCCTTTAATTTTAGTCTGTGTGTATAGCTTTCATTTTGAGGTTGGTCTCTTGTAGACAGCATATGTGAGTATATGGGTATTGTTTTCTTACCTATTCAGCTACCTTGTGTCTTTTGATTGGAGCATTTAAGCCATTCACAGTTAAAGTGATTATTGATGGATATGAATTTATTGCCGTTTTACTCTTTATAACTATGTTCCTCTGTGTTCTTTTTGTCTTTCTTCTTAAAGGTCATTTAATATTTATTGTAATACTGGTTTGATGATAATAAAATTCCTTTAGCTTTTTCTTGTCTAGGAAGCTCTTTATTTCTCCTTCAATTTTAAATGATAGGCTTGCTGAGTAAAGGAGGTCCTTGCTTTTCATCACGTTGAATATTTCATGCCAATCTCTTCTGGTCTGAAATGTTTCTGTTGAGAAATCAGTTTACAGTGTTATGGGAACTCCCTTGTAGGTAACTGTCTTTCTCTTATTGTTTTTAAGATTCTCTCTCTCCTTAACAATTGCCATTTTAATTATGATGTGTCTTGGTGTGGGCCTATCTGGTTTCATCTTGTTTGTGACTTTCTGTGCCTCCTAAACATGTGTGTGTGTGTGTGTGTGTGTGTGTGTGTGTGTGTGTGTGTTTATTTCACAAGGTTAGAGAAGTTTTCAGTCATTATTTCCTCAAATAGTCTTGATCCATTGCTCTCTCTCTTATTCTAGTATTCCCATGATGAATGTGTTGTTACACTTCATGTTGTCCCAAAGGTCCCCTAAACTGTCCTCATTTTTTAAATTTTTTTTTCTTTTTGCTGCTCTGATTGGTTGTTTTCTGCTACCTTGTCTCCCAAATCTCTCATTCGATCCTCTGCTTTATCTAGCATGTTATCGATTCCTTCTAGTGTACTCTTTTTTTTTAATGATTTTATTAATTTATTTTTAGAGAGAGGAGAAGGGAGGGAGAAACAGAGGGAGAAAAATATTGATGTGTGAGAGAAACATCAACGTGTTAGAGAAACGTCGGTTGGCTGCTTCTCACACATGCCCCTACGGGGGACCTGGTCCACAACCCAGGCATGTGTCCCAACAAGGAACTGAACTGTCAAACATTCGTTTTGCAGGACGATGCCCAACCAACCGAGCCAGGCTAGCCAAGGCCTTCTAGTATATTCTTTATTTCAGATAGTTTATCTTCATTTCTGTCTGGTTCTGTATGGTTTCCATGTCCTTTTTAATGTTGTTGTAGTCCTCAATAGTTTCCTCAATCATTCTTATAACCACTTTTTTTTTTTTTGAACTCTGTATCTGGTAAATTACTTGCTTCCATTTCCTTTAGCTTCTTCCAGAGATTTCTCCTGTTCTTTCATTTGGGCATGCTTCTTTGTCTCCTGATTTTGGCTGTCTCTTTGTGTTTGTTTCTATGTATTATGTATATCTGCTATGACTCCAAGTTTTGATAGCTTGGCTTTATGTAGTAGGTGTCCTGTGGGAGCCGGTGGCACAGTCTCCTTGATCACCTGAGCTCCAAGAATGTCCCTTGTATGGATTATGTGAACCTTCCTGTTGTAAGTGAGTCTTGGTTACTATTGGCCTATTTGTGTGGGGGGTTGATACTCAGGCTGGCTGACTATGACAACTGACCCCTACTACAGTGTATGAGCCGCTGTGCAGGTGCTGACCATATGAAGTAGCATTTGCTTCAGCAGTGTCTGGTACCTGCCAAGACCTCCCTTTAGATATGTTGCTTGTAAAGCTAATTGGAGGATCCTGTTCTAATGTTGTCTGAAGCTAACAACTGTGTGTGCCTGTTCTGGGGCCTCTTGGGAGGGACTCTCATGCAAGGTAGTGTCAGACATTGTCTTTGACTGGCCTGGGCAACCTACTTGGAGCCAGACTGGGGTGTGCTCAGAAAAGACCAAGTTGTATACCAAGGCCGACTTTTACCGGCACCAGGCCCACAGGCAATTCAGCAAAAGTCCCAAGGCACCCAGAGTTTTTCCTTTGCAAACCTCCACCTGCCAGCTTCCTGTTAGGCTCAGTCGCTGAAAGATCCTCTGGTGGTACTCAGATTGCATGAGGAAGGTTCTCAGTGAGTCACCAGGTAGGGGCGAGTGATGTTCACTAGTTTCACACAGGTTCAAACTCAGTGTCAGTGCTGTGTGTGAGGCCACTCAGAACATGTCCCTGGGTATGCTGTCTGGCTACCACCTGCCAGGTGCCCAAGGCCTTTGTGGTGAAGCAGGGTCTCAGGGAGTCATCAGGGTGAGGTCAGTGGTGTTTATTAGGCCCCAACATGCCAAGGTTTGGCTGTGTGAAGGGAGAGCTCTGTACTGGTCCTAGAGCTACATAATTCATTCTGTCCAAAATTATGCCAGGAGCCTGAAGTCAATAGGGCAGGGCTGTCAGGAGTTGGGAGGTTGTGCCTCATGGATCTCCAGTGAGGAGAAGGTGTTGGTCAGGCTTGGGGGAAAGTGGGAGGAATGGCCCCTACCCTAGAGTCATACAACTCAGTCTGTCCTAGATTCGTCCCAGGCATTGGCAGGGCAGAGCCACCAGGAGTCAAGATGGTAGGACCATCTGGACCCCAGAGAGTGGGGCTAGTGGCTCTCCTGTGAGGGGGAGGCACGCCCCTCAGTCAGGTTCACAAGAAGTTGAGAGGAATGGCCCCCACCCTAATGTCACACTACTCAGTCACTGATACACCCTGAGTCTGTCCAGACCTCAATACCCCAGCCCAGGCAGCTGTCTCTTCAGCAGGGCATGAGCTCTGCAGGGTGGGGTGACAGGGAGTCCAGAGGGTGGGATTTTGCATTTACCCCGGCTGATGCCCTAAGGAGGGGAGGGCACCACCCAAGAAAGATGGCGTCTGTGGTGTGTGAGAGGAGCTCAACACAGGAATCCTAGTGGTTGTCCTCACAGCTCTCCCCCCAGAGCCGCAAACCCCAGTCTCTCCTCACACGACTACAGTACACTGGCCCTCCCTCCACTGGAGACCAGGGTGAGTGGCTTTGAGCCAGATTTTGTGTATTGGCCTTTTAGGTGTGTTCCTGTGTCCCTAGCAGACCTTCCTTTCTCCTTGGCAGAAAGAGTCCCTGCTGATTTTCACAACCAGAGATTTGTAGGCATTTATTCCCAGCTCTGGTACTCTGGGATGGGTAGCTCAGAGTGGGATGTGACCCCACATTCCTCAAGGGGAACCTCTGAAGCTAAGATATCCCTGTAGAATCTCAGTCACTGCCCATGGGAACAGGACCAGCCCTTGTTGTGTCTCCACCCTTCATACCAGTCTAGATGTGGCTTCTATAAATCCTTACTTATAAGACTCCTCTTCAGCTAGTCTTCAATTGGTTATGCAGGTTGCTTCCTTTATATGTTAGTTGTATTTCCATTTTGGTCCTGGGAGGATGTGAGTGTAACATTCACCTAGTCTTCCACAATCTCGGATGTCCCTAAGAGCTTTTCATACTCACTGGGATTCAACCCCTTCATTGCCATTCTAGGACTCTACAATGAGGCTTCACCCCACATGCTTTCCTAAACATTCCCCAAGCATGAACTTTCTCCATTCTTGCCAGCACTGGCTAGTTAAGGCTGCTGGACCTCATGATGCTATGAGGATGCCATGACCACCCACAATAACTCCTGTCTTCTAAATACAACCCATTATTCCCATAAGTGTTCCCAAACAGAACTCTCCTTTTCTGGTCTATTCCATATACCTTAGAAAGCAAAGGACCTTTGAAATCATCTTGGTTAAATCTCCTATTTTTACAGACAGGGATGAACTTGCCCCAAATCACAAGTTCCTCTCCACCACTGACCTGTCTATATTACAGTGTTCTGCACTATACCCAGTTATCTTTATGGACTTGAGGCTGAAGATGGTGACATTTGCTTTTTTGGCTAGGTCTTGGCTCTAATCTCTCCCAACTGCTATGCTAGCACTGTGAGGAGTTAATAATACTTACTGCACAAAGTTTGCTGATTAGAGATAAACAGATGGACTTATCTCTATTTTTAAAATATATCCTAGTAAAAGTATGACACTTTAAATACATTATTAATATTCAAATCATGTTCAAACAAAATCCATCTTATTTATTAAATATCTAAAATACCAAAGTATTCTGTTCTACTGTAAGCTCTGTGAGAGAAAGGATGACATGTCTTTCCTAGAATATAATGGGCAGTATCACAAAAGTTTTATTTAATAACAGATGGAAGAGATGACTATTCTTTAATATAATTTCATACTACCTAAGTTGAAGACAGATATATCTATATAAGACAAGCTCTAACATTCTTATTGTCATATAACAGCAATAATGTAAAATTACTATTAAGAAATGCTAATTCTGAATGACCTTTTATACTTCCTTAAGAACTTATAGCTTTGTTGAGACTCCAAACAACATGTTTACCCTCTGTGCAGAGATGCTAACTAATATTGGTGAAGTTCTACAGATGTTATGGCAAACGTCTCTCCCTATCTTTTAAATAGTGGGAGGGTATAACAGCTCTTATCAAAGACATCTAAAGAAATACATCCTTAGTAAGCAAAGGTTCCCTGGGAAAGCCAAGTGGTCTACAGCCTGATGGACCAGGACAGCATTCCTGGCTGCAACAGTCCATTCAATGACTGCCTCACCCATTACCACAAGCCTGTCAACTCATCCTGCTTTACTGAAAAATCCAAAAAGCGAAGGAGTGGGAGCATGGGGGCATGAGGTGTGAGCAGGTACATGCACTATGGAGTTCTTAATAAGACTTAGCTCTTTACAAATACCATATGATTTCAGTTATGTGTGAAATCTAAAGAACAAAATAATAAACAAACAAAACTGAAACAGACTCATAGACGTAGAGGACAGACTGATGGTTGCCAGAGGGGAAGAGAGTTGGGTGAAAAAGGTGAAGGGATTGAAAAGTGCAAATTGGTAGTTACAAAATAGTCATGGGGATGTAAGTACAGTGTAAAAAATATAGTCAACAATATTGTAATAACTATGTAGGGTGCCAGGTAGGTACTGACAATATCGGGGGAACATTTTGTAAAGTATATGATTGTTTAACAATTATGCTGCACACCTAAAACTAATACAAAATAATATTAAATGTAAACTATAATTGAAAAATAAAATGTAAAGAAATTAAATAAAATACACAGCTCTTTGAAAAAAAAAGGAGCTGCCTTTAAAAAGAAATGGATGGAAAATAAAGCATTTACCACACTATTTAAAAAGGAATTACCAAAAGAAAAAAAAAGAATGCTTTCTCCATATAAATGCCTTTTAGTCCTTTCATGTTAGTACTAACCTACTGAATTTTAGATAACAACTAATTACTCCATGTATGGCTGCTGGAAAATTTAGAGATGCAGAAAGTCTAGGATGTAACATGAATATCAAGATCAGGTTCTTTGAATTGTCTAGATACTGACCTTCCCCTCCCCGCAACCACCCTGTATGTGCAGGACAGTGCCATACCTGGTGAAGAAAAATGAGGCTAGGGCAATTTCTTTGTGCCCAATTCTGACTTCCTCCCACAGACCAAGTGTAGCACAAGAGTTGGTTGCAAACAGAGGGAATTTGGCCCAAGAAAATCCTGCAGAATTTGTGAGTTCTGAAAACTAGTAAGCAACAATGTTTTAATACATTTTCAAAAATAGTCTTAGACATTCTAGAATGAGCAGGAGTCTTCTCATCCCAAACAACATATTGGCAAACAGATGCATGATATGAAATTTCTAGGTTTTTTCTAAAAGAAATATTATTCTTAAAAAACAACTTGTGCCTTTTGCCAGCCAAGCACTCTCTGTGTCCTCTCATGGTAACAGGACTACAGTCATTTCTATTTAGCAGTTATATATCACCCAAACACTTTACTATCTGCTGAGGCAGGGAAGCATCTCAAATGAAGCACTGAGAGCAAGATTCAGGGTCTTGGTGAGTGGCCACCAACGGCCTCTACTACCTCTCTAATGTCAGTGGATGGCTGTGAGTCAGAAGCTGGCCCTTGTTACTGCTGAAGGCTCTACTGACAATCACCAGGCCCTCAGGATCCTCCCATTCTTTTCTAATTTGTAGTGATTTCCAACACAGCAAAGAGAACCCCTCTGCAACCTAGCCAAGAGACCTGATCCTACTGAGCATAAAGCTTCAAAGTGGAAATCTCTTCTTCCAATGGGTGTGGCAACCATGGCCCAATCTCACATCCAAACTCGCATGTGTAAAATTATGGAAAATCTGTGATGATGTAGGTGATAACAATATCAGTTAACATTTGTCGAGTGTTTATGTAGTGATAATTAGTAACATGAAATGTCCCACTGTGTTTTTGCAAAAACCCTCACTCAAGGCACATTGAACAGAGCTAAACAGCTATGGAGTCAAACGGAACTGGAGTAAGATTCCTACTGTGCCACTAACATGTTCAATGACCTTGGGAAAATCCTTCAGTCCCTTTGGGCTTCATTTTCATCAATAAATGGGGATACTTTTGCCCACTCTGCCTTCTTCCCAAAGATAGTACAAGTTTATAGAGAAATACCAGGGATAAGAGATGTGAAAGCTCATCAGAAACTAGAATGTGCTCTTTATGCACACAAGGTTTGGACAGGCTCTTGTCCAAGGTCACAAAGCTGGCTTGTGGCTGGTCTGAAACTATAGCTCAGGTGTCGGAACTCACAAGTCAAACAGGCTAAGCTGTTGTTCTCCTCAGTTCATAAGAGTACAAAGACTACCAGCTGGCACAGAAGGTTGCTGGACACAGGAACTCCCAATGGTTGTCTGAGACTAGTTCCTCTCCCTCATACATCACTACCAGTATAGCTGCCTCTGTCTCTAATTTCCATCTCTCTCTCTCTCTCTCTCTCTCTCTCTCTCTCTCTCTCCCTCTCTCTCTCTCTCTCTTTCTCTCTCTGTCTCATTTATGCATCCCTTGGCTCTTATACATTACCATAACTCACAGAACTGGTCCTGCAAAGATGGATTTGTTAACACCCTGGGAAATTCTGGAAATCACAGGCTCTCACCATTCTTCAGTTTGAAGATTTCTGGAGATGGGCAGGAATTAATGAAATAAAAAGGTGCCCTTATAATAGCACTCTTTCTCTAGCAAATTTTGTTTCATTTTTGAAAATATTGTAAGATCTAGGAATTCTCTTTAAAAAGTACTTCTTCTTTGATTAGACTAGATGGCATTGCGATATCACCCTTTTTATGTCCAAGAAAATCTCATTTTTTTCAAATAATTTTACTTCAATATGGGGCAATCCAGAAGGTATGTTTATAGACCACGTCACACCCTCTCCCACATGTCCAAAAGGATTTTAAAAGGCACATGTGTCCTGTGGAACTCAAGACAGTGTCATGGCTTCCATTTTGACCAAGACCTCAGTTTTACTTCTCTGCCACAGTCACAGCTGTGGACTTTTATTTTTGCCCTAGAGAGCTTTTTATATAACCATGCCACACTACACCTACAAAATCCATCAGCAAGAGAAATTATTTGCAATATTGCCAAATTGTTTGGAATCTTTTTAAACACGAGAATATTGTGGTTACGACTCACAAAATTCTCATAATGGATTGAGGCAGCAAACTTCCTGAGGCCAAAATTATCTTAAGATGGTAAAAAGAAAATAGGCTAGTGCTGAAAAGGAAATGAAAGTTCAACAGATTCTACCAGAATTCCAGTATTCAAGAAAGAACACTGTAAACTGAGGGCAGGGAAAACGAGTAGGGGGTGATGATTCCTCTGAATCTCTGCGGTGGCCAGAACATCAGAGGGTTCCATTTGCCTGTGGCTGGACAGAAGAAACTGCACTGGCTGTGGCATTCCAAGTGACACCTGCAAGGCGCTGCCTAGTCCTGAGCGCCATACCTCCCGCAGAGGGTTAGCCCCAGCAGTGAGGGGAGAGGGTCTAGGTAGGCAGCCATTGCTGCTGCAGCTGCAGCAGCAGCAGCAGCAGCAGCAGCAGCAGCAGCAGCAACAACAGCAGCAGCAGCCTCAAGAGTCCCTGTGGTCACTTCAATAAGGAAGCAAAGAGCACAGCCATATCTTTGCCTACTCAGAAACCCAGTCAGGAGGCCCCCTGGCAACCAGACTTACCTTGCCCATCCCCTAGACTGCCTGCAGTCAAGATTTGCTTTAGGTAGAATGGGAGCCCTATCTGGAGCAAAACACCCCAATACATCTTCCCTGCCCCCACCTTTATGGTATTCCATGACCTCCACCAACCCGGCATTGCGGCTGGTTGGAGAAAAATGCCCTAGCTTCAAAAGCAAGTGGCTACAAGCTCTTCATAAATCACGTTTCTCCTCATCAGCCCGGGGTTCCAGCAAACGGGCTGGCGGCATGGGTTTGGTAAATCACGAGCAGTTTCTCAAGGCTCAACCCCACAAGGGGTCGGAGCAGCGTCCCAGCCCTCCCTTCCACTCGCGGGGTGCCCCTTACACTGGAAAAACGCCGTGGATGCCTGGTGTGCAACCAGTAGAGGGGGGTGCAAGCTGAGTAACTCGAGCTCTCTCCGGTGTCCTCAATAAGCGGCAGAGGGACACCCACTCTCCCAGGAGAGCAAAGCCAGATAAGAGAAAGGAGTAGAGAGGTGACAAAAGTCAGCCAGGAAGAGAAAAAACAGAAATGGTGAAAGAAAGAAGGTAAGCAAAGTAAGAGATGAAAACGGAAGAAAGCAAGATGAAGACAAATCAGGAGCATGAGAAAGAGGGAAAGACAAATAGAGGAAGCGAGAATAAAAGAGGGAAAAGAATTCGGGAGTGAGAAAGAGGAAGAAATTGAAAAGGAGGCTTCGGAAACGGAGTGCAGAGAAGGGCGAGGACAGGTGAGGCTCATTAACACTACACACAGCGCGGTTCTTTCAGGCGCTCCAGTTCGGAGTCTGCAAGCCATACCCTGTTCCAACGGCGGGCGGGGGGGCGCTCGTTCCGGGTCTCCCGGCCGCTTCCCCCGCACTAGCTCCCAGCCAATTAGCAGACCAACCCCGGGACAGACAGACAGGCGTCCCGGGCCCTAAACGGACAGGCATCCTGTGGCCGCCAGCGTGCGTGCCAGGACACCTGGTGCCTGCCCAGCAGAGAAGCAACTGCTAGGGGGCCGAGGTGAGTACTGAGTCGCAGGCATCCGCCAGTCGCTTTTCCCCGCGCTCGGCCCACCCAGGTCCAGGTCCGGTCCGGCACACCTCCGGCGCGCACTCACCTAGATGGTCTCAGCCTGGCGTCGCGCTTGCCATCCACCACGGCGGGCACGCAGCTGGTAAGCTCAGTCCAGTCGGCGTGCAGCCCGCAGCTCCAGCCTGTGGAGAACCTGGAGAAGAGCCAGGTCTCCCGCTTACCCGGCCGGTGGCAAGTGCATTTCTTCTGACCCACACGGCATTCGCAAGGCTGCTCCAGCTGGATGTTTCGCACCAGGTGGCGGCCAAAAGTGGTACCCCCGGTCTTCTGGATGTGCAAGAACACGATCAGGTCGTCACCGTTAATGTCGAAGTCTACCTTGCGCATGAGATCGCCTCGGCTGAAATTGTAACGGGGCACGAATCTGGCGGAGCTCTCATCCTCTGAGCGGTATGGGTCCGGCATCGGGGAGCTGAACGCCTGCAGACGGAGGAGCTGGCATTCTGTGCCGGGGCACACGTATTGCAAGACGATCACGGCAAATAGGAAGAGCATCACCAAAGCCAGCAGCAGCTTGTTGGATTTCTCATCCATATTCCCGACGCTGGGGGAAACCCAAGTTCGTTACGTCAATCCCGCAGCTCAGCCCGCACTCGCCGTGAGCCCGCAACCCCCCTCCCCGTGGCGCCGCTGTTGCGCCCCTTTCCCCCCTCCCCTCCACACGGAGTACTCCACCGCCGCGGCAGCCGCGGCGGCGGTGGCGCCCTTCCTCGCTTCCTTCCTTCCCGGCAGGCTCAGCGCTG
>PVJD01015318.1:0-25408 GCA_004026545.1 Mormoops blainvillei | reverse complement strand
GTATGAAGCGGGTGTGCCAGCCTTGAACATGTAAGTGTTAGGTAAAGGAAGTTAAGACAATAAAGGAGCCTGAGAAAAAGTATGCGTGGAATTAAAAAAAGAAAAAGGAAGACTGTGGTATCCCAGAAGACAAGGGAAGAAAGGAAACAGAGATCAACTGTGCTGCTGAGAAACCAAGATGAGGAATGTGAAGTGTGGTCTTTTTAAATGGAGATAACAAAGGGAAGGGAAGGGAGTATTTGGCAGTGGAGTGGTGGAGATGGGTTTACTGAACTACTCTGCTTGGCTATGCTGTCTGAGTCAAATACTATAAGGAAGGTCCTGGTTTCCTCTATGACCAACGTGCTAATAATACCTGCCCTGTCCATCCAATCAGAACTTCTCCATAATGACCAATCAGGATGCGTAATGTTGACCAATCGGATCTGCATGATTTGGAGAGTGGTATAAGGGAAGGATTTCCTAAACATAAGCAATAATTGGGCACTAAATATGCACAGAAAGGATTCTGTAGAAGGGAAAGGATACAGATACCCCAATGGTCTATAATGTCAGCTGTCTGAAAAGGTGGAGGCAAGTAGACTTCGGACCACCTCTGTGGATAGATTGGCTTTGGATAAGAAGGGGGACCTCTTTCCTCTTACAACGAGCAGAAGAGAAGGGAATATGGGTTTCCATTTGATGAAATTGCAGCCCTCCCCCCCAGGAGAATGGAAAGTTGACAGAGTTGTCGGGCAATGCTGAGTGAGCAGCCAGCTGAGGCGAGTGGCTACACACGTGTGGTGACCCCAGTCTACCTTGCTATGCATTTCCTTGCAGCAGGGCTCAAGTACGGAGGCACAGGCAGGCAGAGAGAAAGGGGAGGTATTTGGGATCACCAAAGGCTTGGCAGACATGGACTATTGCTAGCATAAACCAAAATTAATTTTAGACTGTGATGAAGAATAAAAAGCATCTATTTGAGCAAAAGGACCTGCAGCCTGGCAGAAACAAATTCAGGTAGCAACCTAAGCTGTGTTTCTCCGAGACACACAGGAAGCCGCCTTTATAGCAGAAGTGCCTGCCTATTCCCCATTAGATCCATTTTTTTGGTAAATGAGGCATCTAAATTTATACACTTATGATTGATCTGAATCATGCAGACCCAGTTGATCAACATCACACATCCTGATTGGTCATTATGGACAATTTCTCCTTGGATGAACAGGGCAGATATTCTTAGTACACGGTTCATAAAGGAAACCAGGAACTGCCTAATAATATTTGACTCAGTCAGCATAGCCAAGCGGAGTAGGTCAGTGAGTCTGTTACCGAACCAAAGCGGGGTCAGGCTGCCTGCCGCCACCAGAAGGCAAACTCTAGAGGCAGAGGCTGGTGAGAAAGGGAAAAGCTTTTTATTCAAATATTGCGTGGTCTGGGAGAGTGGTGGGCTCTTGTCTCAAAGCCCGGCTCCTCTGCAAAACCCAGACAAAACCCAGCTGTCTTCAGCAAGACCAAAACCAAAGACAGAGCGCAGAGCTCCTGTCCCCATTTAAAGTACCGTCCTTGGGACCCACAGGCAGCTGCTGAGCGGTCATCCAAGTAACTTAGCTTATTCCTGGCTACTGTCTGGCTTCAGTCTGTTTCCTGGAACCTGTGTGTGGGGCTGGCACCATCATTGGCCAGCGCGTTTGCCAGGTGCACCAGAAAGCATCCCTTCCTTCTCCTGGGTTTATATTAGTTTCAGGTATGGGATGGACCAGGTGCTTTCTCAAAATGCCTGATTCTCTGGGTGGGCCCACCTCCCAACTAAGCCCTTCATTCCCCTGGCTAGACTGACAGCCCTGGGTTTTTTTTTGTTTGTTTGTTTGATTGGTTGGTTGGGGTTTTTTTGAAGAAAAGGGAATATGCCTTTATTATCAACATTGATGTGACTCAATTTCAGTAAATATATTTTCAATAAATGAGAAATTGATTCAAAGAAGAAGGGTGAAAACATACAAAGAAATGGCCCATGCATATGATTAAGGACACCAGGCAGGAAGAAATAAAAGAGGAGTGGTGTCTTGGAGACATTTATTGAAAAATTAGAAGAATTGGCTTTAAGTGTTAGATGGCATGGCCACAAACTAGGAATGTACATGTTATCTAAACACTTAAGTCTTTTGAATATTAAATGACTTATTTGTAAATCACATAGTAAGACTTATCTCTTGAGACTTTTCTGTCCATCTCATTCATGCTATATCTGAGAGAAAATGGAAATACCAAACAGCAATAAAACAAAATAAAATATTTACACATGATGAATCTTAAAACATTATGCTAAAAAAGAAGGCATGCAGAAAAGATATTGTATCCAATTAATAAGAAATTTTTAAAAACAACAAGCCTATAGATAGAAAAATAGATCATTAGTTGGGGGGGGGCAAGAGGTGGGAACGGGAATTGATTGAAAATGGGCAACAGGGAGCATTTAAGGGTGTTGGAAATATTCCATATATATTCCAAATATAGACTGGATTGTGGTGGTAGTTATACAAGTCTCTAAACTAATTAAAACTTAATGAATTCTATGTTTAAATGAGACCATTCTATGGTATATGTATTATACCTCACTTAAACCATTAAAAACAACAATCACCGTAACGAAGTCAGAATATATAATAATATCATTGAAATCCTTCATTGGGTTCACATAAACTCTCTTATTACATTTCAGATATATAATACAGTATTACTAGCTAATTATTCTTATGTTTTATGTCTAGAACTTATTTATCCTACAAATGTAACTCTTGAAAGAAAGGGAAATTATTACTGAGCCATGTGGATTGTTTAGGACTTTAAAGATTATTACACTTTTGTACAACATTTGGAATTCTTGGACTACCAGAATTTTCACTGAAAAACTTCAGAATATCTTCGTCAAAGAAGACTCATTTATAAACCTGACAGGCCTCTTTAGTCCAGCCCCTCCCCCTGCTGCCATTCCGATCTGAAGAAACTGTCAAGTCAGCTACTGACAGTGGTAAACTATCTTTAAAAAAACACGATCTCTTAATAGAGGGACAGGCAATGTTGTAAACCAAATAAAAGACATACAATAGGTAAGACAATGCTTTATATTTATATTCAACCTGTAAGCCAGTCTTTCAAATATGACTATATTTGATGGATTATTTCCATCCAAAAGTTTAATCTGGCACTAACGGACTTCCACTGCAGAGTCGGCTGTGCCCGAGCTTCTGAAAACATAGGGTTTATCAACAAAAGAACATCCAGCATTAGAGAAGCATAGTAAAAGTTGATTTGAGCCAAACTGATGACAATTGCCAGGAAGCAAACTCTCAACAGACTGAAAAAGTGCTCAGGAGAAAGGAGTTTTGCGGCTTATTTTATACATTAGAATCAAAGGAGGGGACGTAAGGAGGGTTACATGGAATTCACTGGCGGCAGATTAAGGGAGCTGGAAAAAGCAAAGCGGGGAAATCTCTGGGACTGGACAAAAGGCAAAATGGAGAAGCACAGGCGTCTTTTCATTGGCGGGTACAGGATGGTGAACACTTACAGCACGTGGAGACGGACGGTGTGCGGGGGATGAGATAACAGCGCGGCCTTGTGCTGAGGGCGGTGCCTTCCGGGGTCTGGAAAGGAAAATGACTCTGACCTTTTAAAGGCACGTTATCTTAGGTGCCCAGAGACAACAGACGATGTCAAAGGTGAAGATCGACCTTTGTCAAGGACGCTGCAGGCCTAGCATATGACCGCCTTCCGTGATTTGCTGTTAGTCAGGCATTTTTACGTTCAGCCCGTCCTGTGTGGTTCCTTTCAGTCTCTGAGTTTGAAAGGCTGCCACATGGGCCTCCACGGCACTTGTCAGGCTTGGCTCGTGGCTCCTTTTTCACCCACGCGTCACGCTATGCCCTTTATCTTTGTCTGATCTCCAGTTGATACTTAACCATGATTTAAGAGCTAACAAACAATTCACAAGCCTGAAGTTTATAAACAGCTGGATGGGAAACAGTAGGGGAGTACATTTTAAAATGGGATAACTTTAAAGAAGATAAAAGGAGAAATCTTGTGTAGAAGACAAGCTGATCAGTTGGGTACTTCATTATCCTCATGTTCAAAGTAGAGCTAGTTAACTTCTAAGTTACCGTGGCATCTAATTCAATGGACTGAGTCAACAGATGAGGTCCATGATGCATCAAGCTGATGTTTTACAGAAAAGTCAAGATCAATTTAACTGAAATGCCAAAATCAATATTTATGCCAAGATTTTCCTGGAATACAGAATTATGGAAGGTATTCGTTACATACCTATGGCCACTGACAGTGGTAAACTATCTTAGGTGTAGATCTTTTTATATATTGTTTGATCCCTGTATGTATAATTATAATTAAAATACAGTCGAGGGACTAGATCTATTCATCGTTGGCACAAGACACTAAATAAATGTACTGTTTGGCAATCTGTCCACTGCACGTGTCAGGTGCATGAAAAGATATAACCCTTGTATTCTGCTCATCTGCATTTCCACCCTAAAATTCATGATTCATCTTTCATGCTTTATGCTGGCAGAGTTGGAGGTCATATGCAGAGCCAGCTGGGTAAATTCTTAGGATATGACACCATACACAGGTTCCCAAGACAGGTACCTTATTGCCATTCCCTCCTCCGCTACAAAAGCTGCGGAGGACATACCCCACCAGAGACCGAAATTGTTTCAACCTACTCAATATGCACAAAGTTGTTTGAAGCTTTACAAGTTTTTACTGGCAGTGCTTTCAGTAAATAACCACTTTGGGTTATTTGGACTGTATTTTGAGAGCTATGGAAGGGTTCCTACCTTGTCTCAGTCTCTGCTCCCTGCCATGATAATTTTTCCAAGGAAAAGAAAATAAGTATCGAGCTGCATTTATGAACACCTCATCACCGTGTGCTTGGCAAAAGTGACCAATCAGGAACGATCATGTAGCCGGCAAAAGGGAAATGGCTGAATAAATTATAGTAAATCACTTTCTCTAACATTTTAATGACTGGAACTTGGCGGCAGCCTGTTAATGATAGCGTGTGGTGACCAGAGCAGTGTAAAACTGTCTCTGCATCATTGCGGCGACTGTGTACAAGTTGCATAAACAGGGTCAGAGACTGGAAAGCGACGTGAGCGTTGAGGTGACTTTCTGTTGGTTTCTGCTTTGAAGGTGGACAGGGATGGAAGATGGGACGATGGTGGGGACTGCCCAGCAGAGCAGGGACCACCGGTAACGGAAAGAGGGGTTTGTGCTGTATAACATCAAGCCTGAATTCCATCCGGAGAGAGACATCAGATTTGTGTTCCACAGAGTTTAGCTGCTGTCATGGGAAGGGAACTGGAGCAGGAGGAGGGTGACAGGCCTAACCCGGGCAGTGCCTTTAGTCAAAAGAAATAGGAGAGATTCCAGGCAGGCGCATGAGTGATGCCAGCACCTGTCCTAAAGTACTGCTGTTGCACTTTAAGAGTCTTGAAATGGGTTTCAAATGTAAATTTCATTATAAGTTCATTTCCATCCGTATACAGCTCTTTCAAAATGTATGCATATGTGAAACCCATCTGCCTCAGGAGCACTTGGAAAATCCTAGCTGGAAATACTAACAAATTTTTAATAATAAGGTAAATAGCCCTATCACACATTCTTGTTGAACATGTTATTGGAATTGTCATGACATTTCTCTAAAGGCCGGCCATCTTAAGACGCTCATATTGTGATGGAGCTGTTTTGCAATTTCATCGACTACATCAGATGCTCGTTGTGAGTCGCTGCATTTGTATAGTGTTATGTTCCTAAGCGTTGTCCTAAAAGCTTATTCACGTCCTGCCTGATTCCAGAAAACATGCAAGGCGCCAACACCGGAGTTACGGATCCTGAGCTTTAGAATGTCCTTGACCCTTGACTCTCCCTTCTCGTTCATTTCCCTTAGCCAGGCTGTCACCACGCCCTACCAGTGCCTCTGCCTTCTAGTCTCTTGTTCGCCACTGTCCTGTGCACACAGCGCAGGCCCTCATTACTCCTCCCCTCCTATTCTCCTTGCAAGTAGTGTCATTGTAGCTCCCTAATCATAAATGTAAAAAATGGGGCTAGATCAAGGAGAATCCAGTCGGGAATCGAGGAAGGGATATGCAAATATTCGTAGTTTGTTCTTGTTCCGGTTTAAAGTTCGGTAACTCTATGACTACGGAAGTATTTCATTTGAAAAGAGAAAATCACATGCTGTTCTTCTTCCATTTTCTTCCTCTACCAATAAGTCAGTTCATCCTTTTGCATGAGAGATGTAGGTTATTTTAACTAGTAAGGGGCGTGCTTTTTATATTTTTTAAAGAAGTATGCTTTTCTAATATGCTAAGAACCTCAGTGGAGTGAAAATTGGATGATTCAAGAAAGGCACTATGGGACTAGTAAATAAAAGGAGTGCCTATCTATAAAATCAAACATAATTAACTGCTAGTTTGCATAACTATGTCCCCTAACTACCACGTTAGCAGATTAAATCCCTATGTGCCTGAGAGATTAATTTCCAACTGGGAACAACTTTGAAACACTGAGGGAGGGGGGAGGGCGACGAATAGCTTCTACACCAAAAATGTTGCCAGGGAAGGAGGGCCTGACAGCCACACAAGCAGGGCAGAGGCTTAGCAGACCCTTGGCCAGGTGCCCACTCAGACAGAGGCCCGGTGCCAGCCGCTGACTCCTTAGCACAGGAACTGGGGGCTAACCGCGCCCGGGCCCAGCCCCGCCTTTCCCCTTTCCCCATCACGGCCTACATCCTGTCACCCTGCTGTCCAGCAGGATTTGTTCATAGATGGAACTGAAATCACTCAGACATCACATGATGCCTTTGCGTTTCCTGATGGCTGACTAGGTCCTGAATATGGAAGCTCTCAGGGCCAGGGTCCCCGCTGATGCCCCCAAGGATCCGCCACTCCTACGCACAGAAACATCTGTCCACGATACGGCGGCCGCATTTGAAGGGCGATCATTTGCAGTGGTTTAAACTTCTGGGGAATCATGACCCTCTTGAGAATCTGTTGAAAACTCTGAGACTTCTCCCCAGTAACATAAGCATCCGTTCAAAACTTTGCCAGCAAATTTAGATGGCCCAGGACCCATCGGATTTCCAGTCTGGGAGAGTGACAGAGCCCATATGAAGGACCCCTGATTTCTTTCTTTTTTTTTTTTTTTCAATTACAGTTGACGTTCAACATTATATTAGTTTCAGGTGTAAGCATGGTGGTTAGACAATTATATAATTTAGGAAGTGATTCATCTCCCCACAGCTCCCATAAGTCTAGTACCCATCTGGCACTATACATAATTATCACAATATTATTGACTATAGTCCCCATGTTGTACTTAATATCCCTGAGACCCTCTTGTAACTGCCAGTTTGTATTTCTTAATCCCTTAGCCTTTTTCACCCAGCCCCTCATCCATCTCTGATCTGGCAACCATCAGTTTTTTCCCTGTATCTATGAGTCTGTTTCTCTTTTGTTTTTTTTCACTTATTTTGTTCTTTAGATTCCATATATCAATAAAATTGCATGGTATTTGTTTTTCTCTGTCTGACTTACTTTACTTAACATAATACCCTCTAGGTCCAACCACATTGTTACAAATGGTAAGATTTCATACTTTTTAGAGCCAAGTAATATTCCTACTACATCTTCTCTTCCCACTCATCTGTTGATGAGCACTTGGGTTGCTTTCATATCTTGACTATTGTAAATAGCACTGCAGTGAACACAGGGATGCACATATCTTTTCAATTAGTGTTTGTGATTTCTTGGAATATATATCCAGAAGTGGAACTGCTGGGTCGAAGGTAGTTCTAGCTTTAATTTTTTGAGAAATTGCCCCACTGTTTTCCATAGTGGTCGCACCAGTTTGCAATGTCACCAACAGTAAACAAAGGTTTACTAATCAACAAATCATTATGACAGGTGCGAAGTGATATCTCATTTTGGTTTTAATCTGCATTGCCCTGATTAGCTGAGCATCTTTTCATATGTCTATTGGCCATCTGAATGTCCTCTTTGGACAAGTGTCTATTCAAGTCCTTTACCCATTTTTTAATTGGATTGTTTGGGGATTTTTTTTGGTGTTGAGCTGTATGAGTCCTTTATAAACTTGGAATATTATCCCCCTATTAGATGTATCATAGGCAAATGTCTTCTTCTATTCAATAAGCTGCCTTTTTGTTTTGTGATGGTTTTCTTTGCTATGCAAAAAATTTTTAGTTTGACTTAGTCCCATTTATTTATTTATTTATTTTGTTTCCCTTACCCAAGGAGATAGAGCAAAAAAAAAAAAAAAAAAAATACTGGTAAGAGAAATGTCAGAGAGTTTACCGACTATGTTTCTCCGAGGAGTCTCATGATTTTGGATCTTACATTTAAATCTTTAACCAGCTTTGAGTTTAGTCCTGTAGGTAGTGTAAGAAGGTGGTCCAGCTCCATCTTTTCGCATGTATCTCTCCAATTTTCCCAGCACCGTTTATTGAATAGGCCGCCTTTGCCCCATTCCATGCTGCTGCCTCCCTTGTTATATATTAATTGCCATTTGGCACGGGCTTATTTCTGGGCACCCTGTTCTGTTCCACTGATGTATGTATTTGTTTTTATGCTAGTATCATGCGGTTTTGATTGCTGTGGATAATTAGAGTCTTTTGTAGTTCCATGTAAATTTTAGAATTATGTGCTCTAGTTCTGTGAAGAATGCTGTTGGTTTTTTGATAGGGATTGCATTGAACCTATAGATTGCTTTGGGTGGTATGGGCATATTAGCCATGTTAACTCTTCCAATCCATGAACAAGGTATATGCTTCCATTTATTTCTATCTTCTTCAGTGTCTTTCTTCAGTGAGTTATAATTTTCTGGCTACAGGTCTTTTACCTCCTTGGTTAAATTTATATCTAGGAATTTTTTTTTTTTGGATGCAATTGTAAATGGGATTGATTTCTTAGTTTCCCATTCTGAGACTTCATTATTGGTATATAAATATGCAACTGATTCCTGAGTATTTACTTTGTATCTTGCTATTTTACTGAATTCATTTCTTTTACTATTCTTTGGTTGAATTTTTAGGATTCTCTACATACAGTATGAGGTCATCTGCAAATAACAGTTTTACTTCTTCCTTTCCAATTTAGATGCCTTTTATTTCTTATTTTAGTCTGATTGCTGTGGCTAGGACTTTGAATAGTGTTGAACAAAAGTGGTGAAAGTGGGCATCCTTATCTTCTTCCTGATCTTAAAGAAAATGATTTTAGCTTTTCCCTGTTGAGAATGATATAAGCTTATTGGTCTTTATTATGCTTATATGGATTTGCTTATATGGGCTTTATTATGTTGAGGAATCTTCCCTCTATCCCCACCTCGTTCAGAGTTTTCATCATAAATGGAAACTGTATTTTGTCAAATGCTTTGCTGCATCTATTGATATGATCATATTATTTTTATCCTTCATTTTGTTTATGTGGTTATTCATGGTAATTGATTTGCTGATAGTGAACCAACCGTGTATCTGAGGAATAAATCCCACTTGATCATGTTGTATGATCTTTTTAAATGTATTGCTGAATTTTGTTTGCTAATATTTGGGGGTGTGGGGATTTCTACATCTATGTTCATCAGGTATATAGGCCTATAATTTTTTTTCTTTGTAACATCTTTGTCTGGTTTTGGAATCAGAGTAATGCTGACCTCCTATAATGATCTTGCAAGCCTTCCCTCCTCTCAATTTTTTTTGAATAGTTTGAAAAGAAAAAGTGTTAATTCTTCTTCTTTGAATGTTTGCTAAAATTAACCTGTGAAGCCATCTGGTCTACGACTTTTGTTTATTGGGAGTTTTTTGAATCATGATTTGATTTCCTTGGTAGTAATTGATCTGTTCAGATTTTCTGATTTTTCTTGATTCAGTCTTGGGAAAATGTATGTTTCTAGGAGTTTATCCATTTCTTCCAGATTGTCCAATTTGTTGGTATATAATTGTTTGTAGTATTTTCTTTTAATCTTTTGTATTTCTCTGGTGCCAGTAGTCATTTCTTTTTTTATTTTTATTTTTAAGTATATTTTATTGATTATGCTGTTATAATTGTCCCAATTGTCCCAATTTTTTTCTCCACTTTATCCCCCCTCCACCCTGCAAGTGTTAAATGGACTTATCTAAGAAACAGAAGATCAAAAACTATGAGCAATAAAATGACAACAAGCTCATAACTATCAATGCCTGAACCTAAAAAACAAAAACTAAGCAAATAACTAGATCAGTTGTCATTTCTTCTCTTAAAATTCTGAATGTATTTATTTGGAACCTCTCTGTTTTTATCTTGACGAGTCTAGTTAAAGGCTTATTAGTCTTGTTTATCTTTTTTTAAAAAAACAGCTCTTGGTTTTATTGATTTTATGTTGTTTTTTTTAGACTGTATTTTGTTTATTTCTACCCTGCACTTTATTATTTTCTTCCTTCGACTCACTTTGAGCTTTGTTTGTTACTTTTTTCTAGTTCCTTTAGGTGTAATGTTAAATTGTTTATTTGAGGGGTGTTTTTTGTTTGTTTCTCCAGGTAGGCCTGTAATGCTATGTATTTACCTCTTAGAACTGCTTTGCTCTGTCCCATAAATTTTAGCTCATTTTGTTTCCATTTTCATTTGTTTCAAGGTAGCTTTTGATTTCTCCCTTCATCTCATAGATAACCCTTTTTTTGTTGTTGTTTAGTACCATGTTATTTAGCCTCCATGTGTTTGTGTGTTTTTCAGTTTTTTTCTTATAATTGATTTCTAGTTTCATAACATTGTGGTCAGAGAACATGCTAGATATTATTTCAGTCTTCTTACATTTCTTGAGACTTGTTTTGTGACCTAACATGTGGTCTGTCCTGGAAAATGTTCCATGACCACTTTAAAAGAATATATTCTGCTGCTCTGAAATGCTCTGAAATTATTAATTAAATCTACCTGGTCTAGTGTGTCATTTAAGGCCACTGTTTCCTTTTTGGACGTTATGCCTGGAAGATCCATCTGTAGATGTCAGTAGGGTGTTAAAGTCTTCTGCTATGATTCTGTTACTGTTAGTCTCTCTCTCCATGTTCATCAGTGTTCACTTCATACACTTAGGTGTTCCTGTATTGGGTGCATGAATATTTACAAGGGTTATATCCTCTTGTTGAAGTGATCCCTTTATCATTATGTAATGTTCTTCTGTGTCTCTTATTATAGCCTGTGTTTAAAGTCTATTTTTTTCTGACATAAGTATAGCTACTCCAGCTTTTGCTTTGTTTTCATTTGCATGAAATACCTTCTTCCATCCCTTCACTTTCAGTCTCTGTGTGTCCTTCATTCTGAAGTGGGTCTCTTGCAGAGCTTATACATGGGTCTTTTTTTTTAATCCATTGTGCTACCCTCTGTTTTTTGACTGGAACATTTAAGCCATTTATATTTTAAAGTGATTATTAATAGGCATGTATTTATTGCCATTTTGTTCTATATAATTATGCTTCTCCTTTTCTTCTTCTTCTAGAAGGAGTTCCTTTAACATTTTTTGTAATACTGGTTTGATGGCAATGAGCTCCTGTAGCTTTTTCTTGTCTGGGAAGTTCTTTTTTTCTCCTTCAGTATTAAATGATAGCCTTGCACGATAGAATAGTCTCAGTTGTGGGTCCTTGCTTTTCATCACTTTGAATATTTCATGCCACTCCCTTCTGGCCTGAACTGATTCTGTGGAGAAATCAGCAACAGTCTATGGGAGCTTTCCTCTGGGTAACTAATTGTCTTTCTCTTGCTATTTTTAAGATTCTCTCTTTGTCTTTAACCTTTGGCATTTTAATAATGATGCATCTCTGTATGGACCTCTTTGGATTCATCTTGTTTGGGATTCTCTGCACTTTTATACTTCTGTGTCTTTTGTCAGGGCTGGGTTAAGGAAACTTTCATTCATATTTTTAAAAAATGGATTCTCAATTCCTTGCTCTCTCTCTCTTTCTTTTCTTATACCCCTATGATGTAACTGTTGTTATACTTGATGTTGTCCCAGAGGTCCCTTAAACTATTCTCATTTTTTAAAATTCTTCATTTGCTGTTATAATTGGGTGTTTTCTGCTACATTTTCTTCCAAATCACTGATTTGGTCCTCTGCTTCATCTAATGTGCTATTGATTTCTTCTAGTGTATTCTTCATTGCTGACCTCTTCTTTTTTTCTAGTTTCTATGTCCTTTTTTAGGCTTACTATGTCTTTGTTGAAGTTCTGAGTCCACCAGTTCTTCCCCTAAGTTTTTTGAGCATCCTTATAACCAATGTTTTGAGCTCTGTATCCGGTAGATTGCTTGCCTCCATTTTGTTTTTCTGAAGTTTTGCCCAGTTCTTTTATTGGGAACATGTTTCTTTTTTTCCTCATTTTGGCTGCTTCTCTGTGATTATGTATTATGTACTATGTATTATGGAGACCTGCTATGTCTCTGCATCTTGGCAGGGTCACCTTATATAGTAGGCGTTCTGTGGGGACCAGTGGTGCAGTCTTCCCCATCAGCTGAGCCAGGTGCTCTCGGAATGTTGCTTATGCGGGTTGTGTGTTCCCTCCTCTTGTAGTTGAGCCTTGATTGCTGTTGATGCATTAGTGGGTGGGTTTGAGCCTCAGACTGGCTGGCTGGCTGGCTGGCTGGCTGTGAGGACTGGCCATGACCACAATGTATGAGCTGCTTTGCAGAGGCTGACTCCATGGAACGGGGTTTTCCACATGGGGTCTGTTGCCTGCCAAGACCTCCATTTGAGTATGTCACTTGGGAAGATAATTGGGTAGTACTCTGTTGTTTTCTGAAGCTGGCCACCTGTGTGTTGGTTCAGGAGCTTCTTAGGAGGGACTTTGGCACAGTTCAATGTCAGATGCTGTCTGGGATGGGTCAGAGCTACCTGTTATGAGCTTTGACGTGACCCACGGTTGGTACCTGCCTGTGCTGGGACTGGTTGATATGGCAGGAGCCACCTGATCTGAGGCTGGCTGCCACCAGTTCTGGGCCTGGGGCGGGTGAGCAAAAGACCCAAGGTACCCCAAAACCTACCTCCACTTTTCAGATGCCTAAAAGGCCCAGCCATTGAAAGAGCTTCAGGAAGCATGCAAGTTGGGTGAGGCAGGATCTCAGGGAGTCAGCAGGGTGGAGAGAGTGGCATTCACCCAGCTAATAATACAGGTTCAAATTTGGTTGAAGCACTGAGCCAAGCTCATCAGCAAAACACTCATGGTACCCAAGGTCTGATGGCTCGCATTCATGGCCTGTAGACCCTTGTGGTTGGTGTGGGGTCTCAAAGAGTCATCAGTGTGGAGCTAGTGGAGTTTACCAGGCTGATGTGGGTTCAGACTTGGTTGTGTGGGGCATGGGCTTAACACAGGGACAGTGGACGTCATCCCGCCAGCCCTTGCCCTGAAGCCACTGAACTCAGTTTTCCCCTGAATATTTCTAGCACCACTTGGAGCTTGATGGAATTCCTTGAGAGTTTTCTAAGAAAGGTTGCAGGACAAGCCCAGGCTGGTTGGCACTGAGGGAGCCTGGGGCCATGTGTGAGATGGACGGGGCAGTGTCTCGGGGCGTCATCAGGGTGGAGCTAGCGGAGATCACCTGGCTAATGCAGATTCAGATTAGGCTGTGTGCAGGGAGGGCTCAACACAGGGAGAGTCTCGGTAATTCCGCCAGCCCTCACCCTAACGCCACAGAACTCGGTTTCTCCCTGTATGTCCCTGGGACGCCCCAGGCTGCTGTTCTTTCGCGGAGCCCGAGGTGAGTACCCTGCAAATGAGTGAGTTGGTGTGTTGGCCCTTTAAGAGGATGCCTGGGCTTCCAGCAGCCTTTCTACTCACCCAGAGGGACGGAATCCTTGCTGATTCTCACAGCCAGGTGTGAAGTGAGCCGCTCTCTTGGCTCTGGCATTCCAGGCTGGGGACCTGGTGTGGGGCTGAGACCCCCACTCATCAAGGGGGTCTCTGCAGCTGAGATATCCCTTCAGATTCTCAACCACCACACGTGGGTGTGGCGGGGCCAGCCCCTTTTGCATCTTCACCCTTCCTACCAGTCTCTTTGTGACTTCTTCCGTATATCCCTAGTTATAGTTTCTCTGTTCAGCGGTTTTTCAGGTGGTTATCTAAATTGATTGTTCTATAATTTGATTTTAATTTCCATGTGGTCATGGGAGGAGATGAGTGCTGCTTCCACCGACTCCGCCATCTTGATCGGAGCCCACAGGACCCCTGACTTCGAAAGTGCCTTTAAAGTCCTGCTTTCACATTCAGACAGACCTTTACTTTGCCCAAGCAGTGCTTCACACTATCATTTTTAATTCATGGCATTCCTTCACCAGTTAAACGCTACTTACCACTGACTTTAAAATTCTAGCTTGGCGAAATCATTTGGATAAAGAAAAAGTGTTTAATCCTACTAATGCCAAGGTTTTGTGTTTCAGGTCTGACTACAGCCACATGTCCTCCACGAGCAGTAAGTATGGTTTAAATGTCCTTCCCTGTTGTCTTCACAGTCCCCAGGGGCCAGTCCCACCTAGGCACGTAGAAAAGGCCATCTACGTGACCTGTGTTTTAATAGTAAGACTCACAGAAGGTATCCTTGCCAAAGAATGTAAGACATGCCCTCTAACTCTGGAAGTGGAGGCTTTTCCTGGAGACTTTGATTGTACCTTGACTGCAGGAGTAGCTGCGCCACTGCTTTCTATATGGAAATTCAGCCTGGAGGAACCAACTCGGGCTTTATCAGCACGAATGCTCTAGAACACCTCTGAAGAATCTGAGGCAATGCATTGATTCAACAAACATTTGTCAGACACCTGCTGCCTGAAGGCTAATAGCTGAGAGCACATTTATTGGGTCCATGGAGTGGCCCCGATTCATCTGTTGGGCAAATTTCCTCAGATAGCATAGGTAATTATTACATATGGTTAAAAAATGATTGGGAGTATGTTTCTAAACACTGAGTATGTTTATAAACATACATACTTATAGAGTATGTTTCTATTCTCTGAGTATAGAAAATGGTGCCTCTATATTAAGTATTAAGTTACAAGTGTGAATCTATTCATGGGAAATTAGGTCTTCTATCAAGGAACAATTTACAGCGATTCAGATCACTGAATAAATGACCAAAGTCATTCACCTGATTAAACATTTGTTTAAAATAACAAAAAAAAGTCTTATGATAAAGCCCTGATTTTTTTAACAATCAGTATTTCTATCTCACCACCCTGTTAAACTCTTAATTCTAAATAGTTCCCAACTGGAAGACACTTAATTGGGTTATTCTGTTTGCTGATGTTCTGGCTTCGCTTTTCTTTGCAATAAGACCCTGTGCAGAAAGCTGTATATCTGAGATTGTAATGTGGTGTCAAATTATATTTCGTTATTAGCATAACTACAAGGAGCAATTTCTGATTATTTCAGCCAACTGGAGGCTCAGTATCGCCCCTTAGTTATTAAGAGCCATTAGTAGTGATGAGAATACTGCCCCAGCGTTTTGCACTCACTCCCCGAAGCTTCTGCGTTCCCGAAATCAGACAGTGCTCTCTTGAACTCTCTCTCTCTGTGCCGCCATTTTTGTTCCACTCAGTTCTGCCCAGAGGCTGTATTTTTTGTAAAGAATGATTTGTATAAACCACTTACCAGAAGCCTTTGCTCAATTTGTAGCTCTCATATCAGTCCTCCGGGTCACAACAAAGCACCTCTCTTGTCAGGGAAATAGGTAATTTGGCTTGGGTTGTTTTCCTCTCCCTTATTTTAATTGCCATCTTTAAATTGGAATTTCTCTTCGTGCAACTGGGATCAATAGCCTTTTATCGCTCCTTCTTTTCTCTTTAAGTATTTGGTGATTTCTTCCTCACTCTTCAATGTTGGGGCCTCTTGGCAAGTGAGGATGTGTTTCATATTTCAGTTAGGAAATGTATTTGGCTACAAATAATAGAGAAAAAATAAAGACTTGAACAAGTAGGGATTTGTTTTCCTCTAACATTAAAAAAAAAAAAAAAAAGTCCAGAGAAAGTGCAGTTGTGGCATAAAGACTCCTTCAGCCATTCTGGGGCACCATCCTTGACTTTTGGCTTCCATCCTCAGGGTTGCGCCTGGGTCACAAAACAGCTGCCTCTCGCAGGGCCACCACATCTTTGTTCTGGGCCAGAAGCAGAGATGAGTGGATACGGTGGGCCCCTGGCTGTTTTTGTCCAGAATGTTGGTGCCTGGCTTGCTTTTCCTCCCAGCCAGGAACATAAATCCTGGCCACATCCATGCTCAGGGGAAGGCCCCTAAAGCACTCGGTGAAAGACAATGGAGTGGACCCTTTCCGAAAAGAAAAAAAACGATTTTTAAGTCTAGAGTCTTAAATCTGACCTTTAAAACATAAGTTCAATAGCACTGCAATAATAAAAAGTATCTTCCAAGTAGATGTGAAACCTAGCATTTTTCTGATATAGCCTCGCTTCAAAGACTGAGTAGGGAGAAAACTAATATATTTAGTGTCCACCCTGAATGATCCAGTGCCAGGACCACTCTCCCCGCACAGCCAACTTGGTGCCTGTGCCCTCTGTGTGACCAGCGGGGCCCAAAGGGTGACCATCCCAGTTCCCACTTGTCTGTCCTGGGAGCTGCTCCTGCATGTCATTGTCATCCCACTGTCCTCAGTCAGCCTCTCTCCCCTCGATGGCTTGTTTCCGAGTGATTCCTGATTCCTGACTGGGACGCAAGCATTGGCCGTAACCATTCACTGTTAAGCGATGGATTTTTCTATGTCTGCGAGTGATTCTTGAATCCCCAACACTCGGGTGATGTTCTTTTGCCCATTTGTTCCCAAGTTCACAGGGACATAAAGGCTTCCCTGGGGAGAGCAAGGGTGGGAGTCTGTGTGTCCACGGTTGGTTCCCGTCCTTACCAAAACCGTCGGGAAAGCCTCCCCCAAGAACACCAGTCCCTCTCTTTCATTGTCTTTCCCCTCAGAATGCAGGGGCTGCTGCCTTGGGCCGCCTGCCCCTGACGGGATGAGAAGAGAGGTCATCGCATCGCCGAGACCAAGTGCAAGGGCAGTGGCGTGGGGATTAGGGACTAGGTCTCAGTCCCGGCTCCACGGTGAATGAGCAGATGCTCTCAGACACGTCAGGCACCCTCCCTGGGTGTCCTTTTTCTCTACAGAATCAGGCCGGGTGGTCTCCACGGACCTTTTCAGAAGCTCTGGGGTGCTAAGCTGTGAATGTCTTAGAAAATCCTCCAAACAAAGAGAGGCAAGGAAGGAAAGACAAAGGACGGGGGGAAGGAGTCAAGACCTGAGGAGTCTGTCCCTTTTTTCCCTGTCCCTGAACCGAGTCTGGAGGACGAGCACCCTGTCGGGTGGCCCGTAGCATGAACCTCCAAGCGAGGACTCTTCACACTCAGCCTGACCTTCTGTGCTGTGAGCTGCCTGTGAGCTGGTGGCAGTAGAGACCCTGTGGGGAGGGGCAGTCGCTGCATTTTAATCCTCCTCCACTAGGAAAAGGTGGACAAGGTATGGGGCACATACGTAGCTGGGCATCCTGTTTTTCTTGGACCTCAGGGATCACGGAATTGCGTATCACATTTGACTATTTACTTTCAAATAAAGACTGTAATCCTACTTGAAGACCTACTCTTAGAAGATGTTGGGAGCTTTACAATGGTACTTTTAGGGTAGTGTAACATTTCTTAAGGATCTGTAATCCCAGAACAGTGCCAGGAGGAACTGGTCAAAGAGCGGACCAGTTCTCTCTGTTTGAGACTACTCTCTGTTCGCCCGTCTCACTTGGGCCCTAAAACCCTTCCTTCTGCAAACGCAGTCTGAGAAGCCACCCTCGCCCCCTGCGGGACTTCATGGCACTGACTGCTACTTGGAAGTTCATTCAGTTGGTGGCAAGTGATGACGGCTGCTGCCCCGGAAACCTCTTTTCATACCCACACTGAACATGGGTTCGTTCAGTGTCGTGCCTTTTGCGCTTAGCTACCTGACTTCCCTTTATATGTGTGTTTGCTGTCTCCCTCCCCCACTAGATTATGAGTTTTAGGGAGACAGAGCTTCTGTCATTCATCGTGGTATCCTCCAGTGCCCAGCAC
The DNA here is from genome assembly GCA_004026545.1 of Mormoops blainvillei. Lineage (NCBI taxonomy): Eukaryota > Metazoa > Chordata > Mammalia > Chiroptera > Mormoopidae > Mormoops > Mormoops blainvillei. The sequence continues at coordinate 7,293 of PVJD01015318.1, read as the reverse complement.
ATAATAGGCTCACGATAAACATTCCTCGAATGAATTCTAGAAAGAGGTATCGAAGCTCGTTATACCCTGAGCCTGGGCAAGGCCCTCCCTTTGGAATGAGAGATTTGAACCCTCAACTGGGAAGGGGGTGCTTTTGGGGACACACCATTTTGCCAGTTCTTGGAGGAGGGCCAGTCTGGTGGGCACCAGAGAGTTGAAGGTAGCATTGTAGGCAAGGCTGGCATGAAGCCCAGGGAGCAGAGAATGACGGCGAAGGGCCCCGGCGCAGGCAGCATTGAGATGGCCCGGCGTCAGGACGGCAGCGGGCAGAAGGACTTTTGTCTCCTCCATCGGCCGGAAGCTTAGGACGTCCGTGGGGGTCAGGGGTCACCAAGAACTGCCCAGGTGTGACAGTCCATTCCCAGCAGAAGCCCCCCGCCCACGTGGCCTGAAGGAGCTACATCACAGTGTCAGGGCCCAACCGAATGGCCTGACGTTCACGCAGGAAACCAACAGGATGACCATAAAGAGGGCGGACGTGACAGGCAAGAAAGTTCCCTGGTGAGAGGGGAGACCCTGAACTGGCCTTTGACCAGTCAGTTAGCATTTCACCTGCAAAATGGGGAGAACACCTTTATTGTAGTCTTGGTTTAAAGGTTAAATGAGATCCTATAGGTAAAGTTTTTAGGGCAGCGTCTTGCAGATAATAAGAGCTTAATACATTAATACATGGTTATTATTGTCTAAATCACTTCCTGTTACACGTGAGACAAAAAAGGAAAAGGGACATATAGGAGAGGTGAACTATTAGGAAAAAAAGTACAACAAATACTCGGGTTGATAGTACAGTTTCTGCCTCAGAGGAGGCCTGAACTCGTGCAGCCCTTAAAGTTGTTTTGGTTTTGCATTGTGAAAGGAAAAACCTAGCTCTCTGTAATCCCATGGGAAAGGCTCTTCCTTGTCTTCTTGGCCAAACTAACTTGAAAGCTTTTTAAATGTTGCGGGGACAGCTTCCGCCCTCGCACCAGCCCCAAGGAAGTCTGTCCGTGGCACAGTCCGGTTTTGGTCTGTGTCTCGTCCTCACTGAACAGGTGCTGCACGGGGGCCTTCGGGAAGACATGTAACAGATACGATAAAGGCAGAGCCCGCCCCACTGTCGCAGCGTCTCTGCTTCTCCAGGGAGGCATCGAGGCTTTTCCTGACAATTAATTATTCACATTTTCTCTCCTCCTCAAATACTTGGTTTTCTGTCTAGCTCTATGGAGGCAGATTTTTTTCTCTGGGGCGTGAGTAACCCTAGCACCCGATGACAGTTGGGCACTACCTTCTGCGGCCCTTTGAGCTCACGTGGGTACCTGCTGGCCGTGGCTAGGGCCACTGACGCCGCTGTTTGTCCTCCCTCCTGTTTTCGGGGTAGGAGTTGCGCCACCAACATCTCCCTGATTCTTCCAGTGCAAAGGGAGGGAGCTCTGGAGTCCGGCCAGTTGGCTGCACCCAGAGCTGCCCAGGCAGCTGGTGCTAGCGGGTGCTTGGGCCTGTCAGCCCCGCCCCCTGCTCTGATGCTGGGCATCTCGCCTCTAGCAAAGCTGTGAACACTCACTCAGCCGTGCAGGCTCAGCGCGGCCTTTGTTACTGCTCTCTGGGAAACCTTTGTGCAGCTGACGGAGGCGGCCAGTGCCGAGCACCATGGCAGCACGGTCTGGGAGGCGCAGAGGCTCCTCACACCCAGGCCACTCCCGCCGTCTGCAGGCTTGCCCTGTGGCACACTTCTACCTTCCTTTCCCTGCTACACCCACTGGCGGTGCTGGCCTGCTGCGGTGTCCCGGCAGGGCAGTGCGCAGGTGCAAAGACCCGGGCATGTGCCATCCATCGGGGACGTGTTTTCTGGGTTACTCTTCCTCAGAAACCCAGGACTGGGAGAAGGAGATGTAAATGCGCATCCAAGACCTGAAGCTGTTGGCTGGCGGCCCAGAGGCCGGCCAGTTAGAAGGAGGCAGGAGAGCCACAGAGGGAGGCAAAGTAGTGGCAGTGTGGTCAGAGATGGCTGGAGCGGGGCAGCTGCCCAGTCTGCTGCGACACCAATACAGCCGAGAGCGTGAGCACGCTGCTCTGCAGAGCTGTGGCGTGACTTGACTATGCACACGCCGTCGGATTCTGGGTGACGGGGGCCGGTCGCTTCACCTCTTTGTGCCTCGGTTTCCTGCCCTCTCAAATGGAGACAAGAATAGCACCTTCTAGGGTTGCTGGGAGGATAAATGAGTTCATACACATAGGAAGCCAAGCAAGTGCCGGCCCACCCACAGTGAATGTCATACAAGTGTTACTAACAGTGTCCCTGCAGGTATGTGGCCACATGAACACCCTACGTGTAGGGCAGGATCTTAACAGGATTGCTGGGGCCTCTGAGAGCATCCGCTCCTAGACGCTTTCTGCAGCCTGTGTTCTTCACCACCATCCGCACCGCCAGAAACCATCTGTAATTTTCCCAAGGAAATTCCATCCTCAGATTTTTCAAGGCCTTTCTGCCCCCTGTGCATCTCTAACGAGCGTTCATTAATGTTCAGCAAAGTCGCATGTCTCCACTGCTGGGAGACCAAGGCGCCATGGAAAAGCCCAAATGTGCATTCTAGGTGGCTGTGGCCTCTTCTCCTGTCTTTCCTGGAGTTCCCAGCTGACGGAACGTTTCCGCGGTTGGCATTTCACTACTTTTGTGTCTCCTGCACGTCTGCTGACAATGACCGTTCAACGGAACAAAGTAGGCAGGTGAGCAGAAAGGGCAAGCGAAGAAAGGGAACAGAGTGACCCACGAATTCGGATCGCTTTTTAGGCCCTCGGGATGAATTTTCCTGATTCAGGTGAATATAGGGGCATACATTTATGAGACAGCTGCATAAAAGCAGGGATATGGCCCAAAGGTAACTGGCCCATCTTTAAATTCAGCTTGTCACCTAAGCAACGAGCAGGTCCCATGTCCAATAGGACTTTTCCCCTAGAGGTCATTCGGAGACCTCAAGCCAACATGGCCAAAGTGGAACGTCTTCTCTTCCCCCATGAACTCGCACTTCTTCCAATATTTCTTAAACCAGTTAAGCATCGACATCAGACTAGTCGCTTAAGCTGGAATATCAAGGTATACTCCTCTCCAGCTTTTCCTGATCCCCCAGGCCACGTGGCTGTCCCATGCCCCTCCTAAAGGACTCCTGAGTCCAGGCCTCTGCCGTACACCCAATGACTCTACCTGCATTTTTACTATTGCACTGTAACAACTACCCCCAAACAGTGGCTTAAAACAATAGTCGTTTATTATTTCCCATGTGTTTTGGGTCAGCTGATATAGACCAGGCTTAGCTATGTGGCTTACACCATGTGTCTTTGGGTGTCTGAGGCTGGCTGATGTAGGTGGGCCCAGCTGGCCTGCCCCTGCTCCCCGCGTTTCTCGTCCTCCTTTCTGGCACCAGTGGGCTGCCTTCAGCATGTTTTTCTCATGGAAATGTCGGAAGCACAAGAAGGCAAGACAAAACACACATCACCCTTGTCTCTTTCTGTTGGCCAAGCTAGGTATCTGGTCTAATCAAAAGTCAGAGAGGGGAATCACACTTCACCCACGTAGTGCGAGGAACTTCAAAGTCCCGTGGCAGAGAGCAAGGGGACAGGGCAGGGCAAGGGCCAGGGCCAGTGATGCCGATTCCCAACCAAATCATGAAGTTCTCATGTGTGGCTTACAGTTCTTTGGAGGACCACAGCCTGTGCTTGTGTAGGTCATGCACTGCACAACTCTTAAGCATGCACCGTTCACACCAGAGCCTATGTCAGTGGGCTTCTACAGTACTTGGTGGTCCCAGCTTCCTTGTCTCCCCAGTGCATGGTACATATTAATTGCTTCAGAAATGTGTGAATGAATGAGTAAATGAGAAAGAAGGCAACAACAAATCGCACTAACTAGTCTCGAGTGATATATCTAACAACAAACGCTGGGGTTAAAATTTAAATGGGTTTTAATCCCACCAACTCAAAACCATGTTATTACAGGTGCATATGATAGAACACAGCTATAAGCTGACCTGGGGTGTTGTGTTTACCTACAATGACAAAAAAGTTAACCTTTCATCTTGTGAACTGATCAAGATTATGGTTCCTGAAAGCACATCACACTTCGCAGATGTTACTGACTGCCTGATCACCCTGTACCTAATACCCCAGTGCACATTGTAGGTCATGTGTGTGAAGACAGGTCTAGATTCAAGATGACTCTAGCCCCCCAATCAAGTCAAAATAGACTTAAATATTTCTTTAAAGAAAAAAGAAAAGCCTTTCTGCATGCACCCAGACCAGCAAAGGGAGCCACAAGCTGTGAATCACTGATAGCTCCAAACAAGTTGTCCAGGGCCAGTCATAGGCAGTGTCTGATATAGGACTGCATCACACTCTTTGCAGATCTGCCCAATACATAGAAACAAACACAAAGAGGCAGCTACAATGGGGAGACAAAGAAATAGGCCTCAAATGAAAGAACCAGAGAATTCTTCAGAAGAAGAACTAAATGAAATGGAGGCAAGCAATTTATCAGATATAGATTTCAAAGTAATGTTATAAGGATACTCGACAGCATGAAAAAGACATAGAATCCATGAAAAAGGACCAGACAGAAATAAAGAATGCAATGTCTGACATAAGTAATACACTGGAAGAAATAAACAGTAAGTGAAATGAAGCAGAGAGTCAAATCGGCAATTTGGAAGACAAGATAGAAAAAATACCCAATCAGAGCAGCAAAAAGAATAAAGAATTTTTAAAAATAAGGATAGTTTAAGGGGCCTTTGGGACAACATGAAGCATAACAACATCTGCATCGTAGGGGTATGAGAAAGAGAAAAGTGGGAGCAAAGGATCAAGAACCTTTTTGAAGGAATAATGACCAAGAACTTCCCTAACCTGGCTAAGGAAAAGGACACACAAGTACAGGAAGTACAGAGAGTACCAAACAAGATGACCCAAAGAGACCCACACCAAGGCACATCATAATTAAAATGGTAAAGCTTAAAGACAAGGAGAGAACTTTAAAAGCCACGAGAGAAAGGCAGTTAGTTACCTACAAGGGAGCTCCTAAAAGGCTATCTTCTGATTTCTCAACAGAAATATTTCAGGCCAGAAGGGATCAGCATGAAATATTCAAAATGATGATAAGCAAGGAGCTTCAACCAAGGCTGCTTTACCCAGCAAGGCTGTCATTTGAAAGTGAAGGAGAAATAAAGAGCTTCACAGACAAGAAAAAGCCACAGGAACTCATTAGCACCAAACCAGTATTACAAGAAATGTTAAAGGGCTTTCTTGAAGAAGAAGGAGGGGGTGTGGGGGAGGGAGGAGAAGGAGAGAAAAAAGAGGAACATAGTTTAAAAAATTAAATGGCAATAAATACATATCTATCCATAATGACTTTAAATGTAAATGGCTTAAATGCTCCAGTTAAAGACATAGGATAGCTGAATGGATAAGAAAAGAAGACCCATATGTATGTTGTCTTCAAGAGACCTACCTCAGAACAAAAGATACACAGACTAATAGTGAAGGGACAGAAAAAGATACTTCATGCATATGGAAAGGAAAAAAAGATTTTTAAAGGAAGAAGTAAAACTGTCATTATTTGCAGATGACATGATACTATGTAGAGAGAACCCTAAAAATTTCACCAAAAAAAACGCTTGAACTGATAAATGAATTCAATAAAGTACCAGGATACAAAATTAATATCCAATAATGAACTGTCAGAAGGGGAAATAAAGAAAACAATCCCATTTGCAGTTGTATCAAAATGAATAAAATACTTAGGAATAAATTTAACCAAGAATGTGAAAGATCTATACTCGGAAAATTGTAAGACACTGAAGAAAGAAGTTGAAGATGATGCAAACGAGTGGAAGTATATACCATGTTCATGGATAAGAAGAATTAACATCATTAAAATGGCCATATTGCCCAAAGCAATCTACAGGTTCAGTGCAATTCTTAGAAAGATACCAATGGCATATTTCCAAGAGCTAGGACAAATATTCCACAAATATATATGGAACCACAAAAGACTCTTAATAGCAACAGCAATCCTGAGAAAGAACAAAGTTAGAGGAATCATGCTACCTAATACCAAACTATACTACAAGGCCAAAACAGCATAGTACTGGCATAAAAACAAACATATAGATTAATAAAATAGAATAGAGAGCCCAGAAATAAACCTACATCTTTATAGTCAATTAATATTTGACAAAGAAGGCAAAACATACAATGAGCTGTAGTCTATTCAATAAATGGTATTGGGATAATTGGACAGATAATGTGCAAAAAAAAAAAAAAAAGAAACTAGATCACCTTCTTCTGCCACTCACAAGAATAAACTCCAAATGGATTAAAGACTTAAATCTTAGACTTGGAATCATAAAAATCCTAAAATAGGCAGTACAATCTTGGACATTTCTCACAGCAACATATTTTCTGATGTATCTCCTTGGGCAAGGAAAAAAAAACAAGCAAATGGGACTATGTCAAACTAAAAAGTTTCTGCACACCAAAGAAAACCATCACCAAAACTATAAGACAACCCACTGAATGGGAGAACATATTTGCTGTTACATCTTATAAGGGTTAATATCCAAAATTTATAAAGAAATTTTAAAACTCAACACCAAAATAAACAATCCAATTAAGAAATGGGCAAAGGACCTGAATTCTCCAAAGACGACATACAGATGGCCAACAGACATATGAAAACATGCTCAATGTTTTCTCATCAGAGAACTTAAAATCATAACCACAGTGAGATATCACTTCACACCTGTCAGAATAGCTATATCAAGAAATCAACAAACAACAAGTGCCAGCGAGGATGCGGAGAAAGGGGAACACTTCTGCACTGTAGGTGGGAATGCAGACTGGGGCAGCCACTGTGGAAAGCAGTATGGAGTAACCTCAAAAAATTAAAAATGGAACTGCCGCTTGACCCAGCAATTCCACTTCTGGGAATGTATCCGAAGAAACCCAAAACACTAATTCAAAAAAAATATTTGCACCCCTATGTTCATTATAGCACTACTTACAGTAGCCAAGATTTGGAAGCAGCCCAAGTGCCTATTAGTAGATGAGTGGATGAAACAGCTATGGTACTTTTATACAATGGAATACTACTTGGTGGTAAAAAAGAAAATGTTATCCTTTGCAACAGCCCTGATGGACCTGCAGAGCATTATGCTAAGTGCAAGAAGCCAGTCAGAGAAAGTACCATATGATCTCAGTCATATGTGGAATCTAATGAACAAACTGAAC
>PVJD01015317.1:0-25398 GCA_004026545.1 Mormoops blainvillei | reverse complement strand
GTGCCACAAGTGCCCACCTGGTTCCAACTGGCCTGGCAAAACCACCAAGCACTCACAGCCCACACAGACATTGCTACTATACAAGACCACGTTCCGTACAACAAACGAGAGACAGACCTATAGAAAAGGCTGGAGAGCGGTGGGAGCTCTTTGGAAGCTGTGGGAATTCTCCAGGGTTGGAGGGGCTGGTGAGCTCTATGGTATATGTCTCCCCCCCACCTGAGTTGCATGGGTGGGAGCTCCATCCTGGTGCTCTGGCCTACCTGCAAGGTCACCACAGCGTGGTCCCAGACATATTACTTGATCTCATTTCAGCTCTGAACCTAGGAAGCAAGGAGGATCCGCAGGGCCTTACCAAAAGCACCTGGCCTCCCCACCTGGAGCCACTTCAACTTGGTAGGCCACTGCCCCTGGTGTCATAGACACCTGCTTGGCTCCAACTGGTCTACCAAAGCTGCCCAGCACACACAGCATACACAGATGTCACTTCTACAAAAGGCCACTTTCTCAAGACTGGGAGAGATACCTATTTTGCCTAATTCATAGAAACAAACATAGAAAGTCAAATAAAATGAAAAGCAAGAATCTATCTCAAATAAAAACTTTAAAGATCCCAGAATAAAACAGAATAAAATGGAGATAAGTAATTACCCTGATAAAGAATATAAAGAAATGGTCATAAGGATGCTCACCAAACTTGAGAGTGGAATAGGGAACCTTAGAAAAAAAATTAGCAAGGAGTTAAAAAGTATAATAAAGAACCAAGGAGAGCTGAAGAATACAATAACTAAAATGTAAAATAAACTAGAATGTTCCTTGCCAGTGTGGCTCATTTGGCTGGAGCACTGTTCCATAACTGAAAGTTTGCTGGTTCAATTCCCAGTCAGGGTACATACCTAGGTTGTGGGTTAGATCCCTGGTCTGGGCACATATGGTCCCCATTCAAAGTGCATATGGGAGGCAACCAATCAATGTGTCTGTTTCACATTGATGGTTCTCTCTCTGCCTTCCTCCCTCCCTTCCTCTCTCCCTAAAAGTAATGAAAAATGAATATTGCTGGGTGATGATTTTTTTTAAAAAACTAGAATGAATTAAAAACAGATTAACTAATACAGAAGAATAGAGCAGTAAACTGAAGGACAAACTAGGGCAAATAAACCAATTAGAAGAGCAAAAAGATAAAGAAAAACAAGGATAGAAGTTTTAGAAAAATAGGAACCCTCGTTCACTGACAGTGGGAATGTAAACTGGTACAGTCACTATGGAAAACAGTACAAGGTTACTCACAAAATTTAGAACTACCATATGATCCAGCAAACCCTCTTCTGGTTGTCTACCTCCCAAAATTGAAAACATTTATTCACAAAGACATATGCACTCCTATGTTCACTGCAGCATTTTTCATTCGCAGTGGCCAAGACATGGAAACAATCAAAGTATCCTTCTACAGACAATTGGATAACGAAGATGTGGTACATCTATACAATGAAATACCACTCGGTCATAAGAAAAGATGAAATACTGCCATTTGTGACAACATGGATGGACCTTGAGAATATTATGCTAAGTGAAATAAGTCAGTCAGAAAAAGTTAACAACCATACAATTTCACTCATATGTGGGATATAAAACTGAAAGCAACAAATGAACAAACAAGAAAAAACAAAAACTCATAGACTCAGACAACAATATGGTGGTTATCAGAGAGAAGGGGGTTTGGGGGTAGTAAAAGGGGTCAAATATATAATTATGGAACATGATTTGACCTTGGGTGGTGGGCACACAACACAATAGGAAGATCATGTACCACTGAAATGTACACTTGAAACCTATATAATCTTATTAACCAATGTCACCCCAATAAATGTAACTTAAAAAGAGAAACAATAGGATAGTTGAGTGGACCTCTGGAACAACATCCAGCACAAAAACATTTGCATTATAGTGCTCCCAGAAGAAGAGAGAATAAAAAATAAATTTTATTTTAAGAAATAATGGGTGAAAACTTTTCTAACTTTGGAAAGGAAACAGATATACAGGTCCAAGAAATATAAATAGTTCCAAAGATGAACCTAAAGAGACCAACAGCAAGACATGTTGTCATTAAAATGGAAAAGGTTAAAGATAAAGAGAAACTTTCAAAGTCAGGTAGAGGAAACAACTAGTTAAACAAAAAGAAAACTCTGTAGGGCTATAAGCTGATTTCTCAGGGGCAATTTATAGAGGGGGTGGCAGGACATATTTAAAGTGTTAAAAGAAAAAAAACCCTGCAACGTAGAATAATTTACCCACCAAGGTTATCATTCCGAATTGTAGGAGAGAAGATGGTGGAATAGGCAAATGCTTTGAGACAGAAAAACAAAGTTGGAGGACTCACCCTACTGATAGTAAACTGTAATACAAGGCTGTAGTAATTAAAACAGCATTGTATTGATATAAAAACAAACACATACATCAACACAATATAACAGAGAAACCAGCAATAAACCCATGCTTATATGGTCAATTAATCTATGACAAAGAAGACAAGAATATACAGTGGGATAAAGACAGTTTCTCCAATAATAGTATTGGGAAAACTACACAGGTACCAGCAAAAAAAACGAAAGCGGACCACTTTTTTATACCATATATAAGAATAAATTCAAAGTGGATTACAAACTTAAATGTAAGACCTGAAACCATAAAATTCCTAGGAAAAACACCCAGGGAGTAAATTTTTCTCATTTCTCTTAAGTGTTTTTTGGGACATGTCTCCTCAGGTAAGGAAAGTGAAAGAAAAAGTAAACAAATGGGACTACATCAAACTAAAATGTTTTCGCACAGCAAAGAAAACCATCAATAAAACTAAAAGACAACATACTAAATGGGAGGTTATATTCAGCAATGATACATCTGATAAGGGGTTAATATCCAAAATTTATAAAGAACTCATACTACTCAACACCAAAATATTAAACAATCCAATTAAAAAATGTGCAGGGGACGTTAATAGACACTTCTTTAAAGAGGACATACAGATGACCAATACGCATAAGAAAAGATTCTCAACATCACTAATTGTCATAGAAATGCAAATTAAAACCACAATAAGATATCACCTCATACCTGTAAGAATGGCTATGAGTAATAAATCCACAAATCACAAAGGTATTTTTTTATACACATCCTCACCAACACTTGTTTGTTCATTTATTGACGATAACCATTCTGACATGTGTGAGGTCATATCTGTTGGTGATTTTAATGTACATTTCTCTGATTATTAGTAACAAGAAACCCTTGTGCCCTGTTGTTGTATTGCAACTTGGTGCAACTAATACGGAAAACAGTATGGAGATTCCTCAAAAAATTAAAAATAGAACTGCCACGTGACCCAGCAATCCTTCTATGGATATTCGTCTAAAGAAATCCAAAACAATTATTTGAAAAGACATAAGCCTCTCTATGTTCAGTGCAACATTATTTATAATAGTCAAAATATGGAAGCAACCTAAGTGCCCATCAATAGACAATTTTATAAAGAAAATGCGGTACATATATACAACACAATACTTGGCCATAAAATAGTGAAATCTTATCATTTTCAACAACATGTATGAATTTAGAGGGTATTATGCTATGTGAAATAAGGTAGAGAAAAACAAATACTATATGATTTTACCACGTATGGAATCTAAAAAACAAACAAAAACACACAAACAAGAAAAACTCGTAAATAAAGAGAACAAACTGATGTTTGCCAGATGATTGGGGTTTGGGAGATGGGTGAGAAAGGTAAAGGGATTAAGAAGCACCAATTGGCAGTTACAATTTTTTTGGTGTTAAGATGTATGAGTTTCTTATATATTTTGGATATTAACCCCTTATGGGGTGTATATCCAAACCCCTTATGGGTTGCTATTATTATGTTACAGAATGACATGCTTATGATTTTGTAATAAAATATTTTGTAATAAAAGGGGCATTATTTATGCCAGACCATGTAGAATGGAATATTACTCAGCAATAAAAATGAATGAAATCTGGCCATTTCCTAATAGCATGGGTGAGCCTGGAGAGTATGCTGCTAAGTTAAATAAGTCAGGCAGAAGGACAAATATATAATTTCACTTCTTATGGGATCTAAAACAAACAAACAAACAAACAAACAAACAAACAAAAAAGAACAAACAAAACAGAAACAGGGCCATAGATACAGAGAATAAACTGATGGTTGCCAAAGGAATGTGGGTAGGGATGGGTGAAATAAAACAATTTTAATTTTTAGAAAAGGTGTATCATGTCAAATGTTTGTGATATAATAAGAATATGAACTCTCTAGTAGTGAAAGTTTAAACTCATTCATTCATTGTGAGGAGAAACCTGTCAAGTCTTCACCAAGTTTAGTATTTATACACATACACACACGCATGCAACTTAAATACACCTTTCAGGTTTTGTCCATTTTCTTTCTTATTTTGAAACAATAATTTTACTGAAGGACAGAATAACTTTCCTTTTCTTTTAACCAAAAAACCCCATGTCTTTTATATCCTTTCTTATCCATACATAATATTTTCATACACAGTCATTTGTTTTATTATTAGTATTACTTTCTATTACTTTTCTAAAAATATCATGGTTCTTTTACAAATCAGTTTTGGCAAGGAAAATTATATAGACGTCTGCATTTTAAAAAGTCCTCGTTTTTCCCCTTCGGTCTCTGTGGGTAGTGTTTTAGTTAGTTCCTGGGTGTTTACCTTTCAAAAACATAACATTTATAACTTTTAAGAAAAAAGACTCAGTTTTTAACATTATATGATTTTAGAACATTTATATTTAACATCTACATAAATGTAATGAAATATTTATCATCATTTATTTCATAATGCTTCCTATATAATTTATCTCACCAAAAAGCCTAATTAGCTTAATATTTTTATTTTGTACAGAAAAAAATTTTTGAGGTGTTTCAGGGATCCTTCTGAAAAACCTCAGAGTTCTTCCTAGGTCAGTAAGAATTTATAATCTCTTTTTGGGAAGTTTTTCAAATATATCAAAAGTTTAAAGTATTTGGTCAAATAAAATCATAGGCCATTGTATAACAATACTTAAGTTATTCATTTGACCATGGTGAGAAAAACTTTGCAGGCAAATACACAAAGTTAAATAGATGTAAGGAAAATATAGATCTTTTATACTAAGAGAACTCAGTTTTCTTAAGTAATCAAGGACAAGATTATGACAACATAAAACATAGAACTTTGTTTACTAGGCAAAAATCTTTTTTATTAAATCTCATCAGTCTATTTTGTGATTCTGTGCCTCTGGTTCTATTTTGCTCATTAATTTATTATGTTCATTAGATTCCTCTTATAAGTGAGATTATATGGCATTTGTCTTCCACTGCCTGGCTTATTTCATTCAGCATAATGCTCTGAATGAAAGTCCACCCAGGTCCACCCATGCTGTCACAAAGGGTAGGAATAGACTGATAGTGCTAAGAGGAGAGGAGAGAAGGGAATGTTTGAAAGAAGGTGAAGGGATTTGTCAAGGAAAGTATATGAAGAACCCATAGGCATGGACAATGGTGTGGGGATTGCCTATGGAAATGGGGGGCAGGCTGGGTGGAGGGGGCAAAGGGGAAAATAATTGGAACAACTATAAAACATTTTTAAAAATCTTGTCAGGAGCAGACCAATAGCACCAAAAACACCTTTGCTCTTTTAATGGACAAATAACATTAATTTGTAGCTTTGTATTGCATACCATTGATACTAAAGCTTGATTAATTTTTTAAAACCCTTATAACAATTTAACTTTAGACATCTTAATTATAAGAGGTAAAATTTTTTCCTCTTTCCACTCTGAAATAACCAAGAAAAAAACCATTTTCATTTCTAGTAATGAAACATATTTCTTCTATATTAATTAGAATTTGTAACTCAGAAACCTTAATTTTTAGTGGTAACTGAAACTAAGCAATTAGCATTATTCAGATTGACAAATTTATGAATACATTTTATTACCTCCAGAAACATAGGCTTTTTGACTTGCAAACATATTTTATAATTTTTAGAAATGTGATCTCTCAACATAAGACATTTTATTAACACATACGAATATTTTTAATTTTTCTTTTTTAAGAAACAAAAAGTATGTAAACTTAGATTCATTGAGCAATTAATGTTTCAGTATTTTATTTTATTTGTAAAAGATCTATACACTAAATTATTTTTATCTTTTACCAAAAGATTTTGGGAAACTATTTTTAAATGTATATACCATAAACCAATTGTTGCTGAAATATTTCACAAAAACCTCTATTTTATTTACATCTATTTAATTTATTGATTCTCAACCATTGTTTAGGTTACTCATGAGAATATTATGAGACATTAGATAAAGTCAATTATTATTCCAATCTATTTTCCTGTTGACAAACCTTGTAACAGAGATAACAAATTTATTTTTTGTAAGCCCATATTAAAAATAAAAATATTATAGCAAAAATTAACTTTAAAGACATGTCTGTTTTAATTAAATCAAACTTAAATCATTTTTAATATTAAATATTTTTTCAAATCATGTGATACTGAGTTTTTGAGTTAGTTGAGTTAGTTTTGTTACATTTAAAAATTTATATACGTGCCAATTTTGTTTTAATCCTCACCTGAGCATATACTTATTATTTTTTTAGAGAGGAAGGGGTGGGGGGAGAGAGAGGGAGAGAGATTGATTGTGAGAGAGAGATATCGATGTGAGAGAGAAACATGTCAGTTGCCACCTATAAGCACCCCAACCAGGGATCAAATCCACAACCCAGGTATGTGCCTGACCAGGGATCATACCAGCAACATGTCTGGTGCATGGGAGGACACTCTAACCAACTGAACCGTCTGGCAAGGGCTATAAGTGCTAATTTTTAAGCCAATTAAAAAGAGCTCATAGTTCACCCTTCAAAAGTAACAGAGATATAATTTATTGTTGCTCAAGAAGGATGATCAAATACTGAAGAATGTCTAGATATGAGGATCAATACTCATTACATTAAACCTCCTCTGCCTCACGCAGCACCTTAATGGACTCAATAAAGACTTGTTAATAAAGAAATTTTTTCAAAATCTGCTAGGTCCTGGTCCAAATTTTTATGATATGATTTTTTTTCATTTCAAGAATACACAGTTCTCTTAAGTTTCTGCAACATCACTACACCATGATAGGCAGGTGAGTAATTTTTATACCTGTATGAAAATGAGAAAGTGCATTGTGTTTCTAGTTTGCATCTACAGACTTCTCTTAGTAAAGAATCTTTTAACGCAATTCAGCAAGATGGTGGAGGAGTGAATGGAAGTCACAATAACCTCCTCCCAGGACCTATCTGGAATTACAGCTATATTGTGGAGAAATCACCTGGAACAAACAACTATGCAATAGTGAGAGAGAAGCCTTATAACCTCGGACACACAGAAGAATCAGTTCAGCACAACCTGACTGGTAAGGAGTATGGTGGAGACGTGAGAGGGCTGGCTGGGGAGGCAGTGCCAAAATTCCAGAAGGATAATTAAGTGGCCGTTTGGATCCCCCTGAGAGGAGTGGGGTCTAAACTCTAAGCTGGGATCCCCAGACTAGAGCCCTAGAGCCCAAAAAGCACACAGATAACAGCCAGTGGTGAGAAGCAGCAGTGTTGCTCACTGCCAGAGACCAATGGCTGGAGACTCAGAGCCATTTAAAGGGCCAAAGCACACATTTTCACTGCAGCCACTTACCCTGGGCTCTGGCAAAGGTGGGGACAGAGTGGTCTAGAGACACCTGAGGAGAGACTGGGGACCAAAGCTTTGGGGAAAGAACTGAGAGAGTGGCCGCTGAGATCCCAGTGCTGAGCCATTCCCCATGACTCAGCAGCCATCCAGTCCCAGGTAGACCACTCCCCTCTGAGTGGCAGCAGCCTGAGGGGAAAAGGTAACTGCCATGGTCCTGTGGTGCTTAAACCTAACTACTGAGCGCAGAGTGACTAGATTAACAAGCGAAGGAGTCAGTCACAGACAGTAGATCCCTGGCAAAGGAGAGACAGAGTGGACTAGAGACGCTTGAGGAGAGACTGGGGACGGAGGCTTTGGGGAGAGAACTGAGAGAGTAGCAGCTGGGATCCTGGTGCTGAGACATCCCCCATATGGCAGGCAGAGAAGTCCCCTCCCAGCAGCAGCCGCCCGAGGGGAAACAATAGCCCTGACCCCGGGAGGGATTCTGCACCGCCCTATGGTGCTTAAGCCTGACTGCTGAGCACAGAGTGACTAGATTAACAACTGAAGAAGACAGCCACAGACAGTAGATCCCAGGAAGTCTCAAACAGTCTGCCTAAGGGCAGATGGGGTCAACATCTGACATCACCAGAGGTGGATCCAGAAAGAAAAAACAGCTGTAAATACTAGAGGCTACGAAGATGAAATTCATGGTCTTCTCCATGATTTGCGATATTTTCTTTCCTGCATAGCTTTTTAACATTCATGTCTTGCCCTTCAAGTTTGTGCATATTAAGTCACTGGATTTTATACTATACTTTATTTCAATTCACCTATTTTGCCCCTCCTTTCTCTTACCCCATTTTACCTTTTTTTCCTCTTGTTATTTTCGTTTAAAATTTTGTTTTCTTTCTTGCTATAACTCGTTTCTATTCGACACTCTTACCATTTCTCCCCTGTCAAGCCTCACAGAACCAATTTTCTTGTCAAAGGTCAGCTCAGTCTTTTTCTCCCTGCTCTTAAATACCCGCATTCTCTCTCCACCTTTAGCAATCTTTGCTAGTTGGTTATGGATAGGGTAATTGTTGTTGCATTTTTTCAATTTTATCACTAGATCTTCACTAATTTTGTATTTCAAATCTCAAATTTTGCTGGTCCCCTCCTACTTTTTTTTTCATCTCAAATTTTAAAATTTTGTCCCGTCTTAATCTGTTTTTTTCTTTTTTTCCCTTTTTTCTTTCTCTCTTTCATCCTGCCCTTTTATTTTTCTTTATTCTGCTTTTACTCTTTTTTCTTTTTCTTTTCATCTCAAATTTTAATTTTTCCCTGTCTTAGCCTGGTTTTCACTCCTCATTCTTAGTATTCCCTCTCCCTCTGTCTTCTCAAAATCACTTCCCATTCCTCTAGACATCTCATAAGCTTTTCTTTCTCTTTTTCCCCCTCTTATTCCCATCCCACTTATATTAATTTTAGCTCATTTGTTGTTGATAGTGCTGTAGTGGATCTTTATCTCCAATTTGGCTCCTTTATTTTTATTATTTATTTACTTTTTTCCTCCCTTTTTCTTTCTCTCATTTTATTTTATTTTATTTTATTTATTTTAATTTCTGTTTAAACCTAATACTATATGCTTCCCTTCTCATACTCCATTCCACCTTCTTCATTCCCCGTTTTATTCATGAGGTAAATTTTACTTTCTCTCTTCTCATTGCTCCGACTCCCTACTCTTATTAGTGTTCCTCCCTCTACCCTCTGGAAATCATTTTTCTTTCTGTAGGTCATCTCATATTCACTCTCCTTTCTCATAATAGTCTTAGTCTCTTTACACCCTTATTAACAGTGGTTCATTGGCTGTTGATACTGGGATTGCAGGTGTGGGTTTGTTTCCTTGGCTTTGTGGTTTTGTTCTGGCAGCACCTGCACAACAGCATACAAGACGTGGTGGGTGGAGTGACCCTCAGTCAACCAACTGGAGGGAAGGACCCACCAAATAACAAACCAACAACAATCAAAACTCAATTATATCCAGAGAGCCCACATAAATGTCATAAAGGGCATCCCAAGAGCAGCATGTAAAATATATATGTAATATATATAATTTTAGGGTACCATGGATACTCTTGTATCCTTTATTTACCATTATAACATATATATTGTATATATGTATAATATATATATGTAATATATATATGTCTTTGGTTTCTGGAGAATTTAACCTGTAAACTTCCTAAGAAAGAAAGAAGCTTCTTCTGAAAAGGGGAAGATCCCCATTCACACCTCTGCACCCCCAGGCTTCAATGCCTATTCCTTTTTTTAAAGTTTATTTTCATTGTTGACACTATACAGATGTCCCCATTTTCCCCACCTTTGACCACCTCCACCCAGCCCCCAAGCCCCCACAGCACCCCCTCTGACTTTCACTACACTGTTGCCTGTGTCTATGGATTATGTATACATGTGTTTGGCTAAATCCTACAATTCTTTCATTCTATCACCTCCTCTCCCACCCCCTCTGACAGCTATCAGTCTGTTCTATGTTTCCACGCCTCTGTTTCTATTTTGCTCATTTGTTTATATTTTTCATTAAATTCCAAATATAAGTGTGATCATCTGGTATTTGTCTTTCTCTTACGGGCATATTTCACTTAGCATAATACTCTCCAGGTCCATCTGTGCTGTAACAAAAGGTAAATTTTTTTCTTTTTATGGCCACATACTATCCCATTGTGTAAATGTACTACTGCTTTATTATCCGCTCATCTACTGATGGACGATTGGGTTGTTTCCAGCTCTTCTGTCTGGAGGCCACCAGTTGCCAGAGTTTCATTAATGGAGTACATAATGTGCATTTGTGGGATGCCTTGGGTCAAATTAACCAGAATCAGAAACAAGAGGCAGGTGTTGTGAGAGATAGGGAGTTTCAGGTAATGGTTGTTTGGGTACTAGACCGATACCCAATTCCAAGCCCTAATGTACTCAAATGTGTATATTCCCCCCGAAGGCTGAGCTGGAAAAACTGGAGATAGTTGCCTTTCCAGGGTGAGGCTGGAGGGCATACCAGCCGTGTTTCCCCTCAATGAGAGACACATGGAGTTCTTAACTGCTGGAGAAGCTTGGGACCCCACTGGACAGCATGTCCAAATGCAGATTGACCACAGTGGAGTTGAAGAAGGCTCTCTCTACCTCTGCAGACTGTTTGGGGCGTGGGGGACCACACCTAGCTCTTCTCTCTAGAGGGACCAGCTGATAAGTGCCTATTGTGCATGAGTGGGCCATCCTGAGTCAGGTTAACAGGGACCAGAAACAAGAGGTAAATGTCAGGTGAGGGCCAAAGGTCCAGCATGGCTTTCAGAGTACAACGTAGATGCCTAATTAAAAGGTCAACCTATTAAAATACACATATTCCTCCTGAAGGCTGAGCTTAAAAAGCTTTGCTGGGGTCGGACATTTGGCAGGCCAACCATGATCCAGCACCGGGGACCACCAACCTCTCCAGACACCTGCCTCTTATTCCAGATCCCAGTTAGCCTGATGTAAGGCGGTCTATGCCTGTGTAGTATGCAGTCTGTCAGCAGATGGCTGGCAGCAGGTGTCCTCCAGCAGGGGAGCTAGAAGCATTCCCCAACTACCCACACAGCCACATGAGATCATGGGAGTCTTCTCCAACCCGGTGATATTTAGCCTTTATTTTGATGTGCTTTTTAATAAGATCCTGAGCTTCTCCACCAGCCAAGAAGTCCAGGTTTCTTTCATTGTTGAGGGAGCTCCTCAGCCCCCTCTGTCCCCACTCCCCACCCTGCTGCCACCATGAGCAGTCTCTGTCCCAATCCCTCCAGTAGGTTAGGGCTTTTATTTGTACAGTTGCCTTGTACCTGAAAAGCCAGTGCATGGGACCCCATAGTCTTTCCCAATACCTGCCTCCTGTTCCTGGTCTCCTGTTAGCTTATTTTGCAGTGGCTCATGCATTCGAAGTACTCACCCCACCAGTAGGCCTTCAGCAGCTGGGGCTCTCCAGGAACAAAATGCGAGGGTGTTCTTAAACTATCTTCCTGGTTTACAGAGGTTCGGGGAGCTCACTCTGGCAGCAATTAGTTCGCATTAGGATGTGCTGCCTGGTGCGGTTACAAGCTTCTCCAGTGGTCCAGACCTCCAGGTATCTCTTATGAGGGGAACCAGGACCAGGAGCCCGACTAGCCCCTCCCTTGCCAAGCAAAGAATCCAGAGCTCTCCAGCTCAGCCATCAAAGGGAATATCTGCATTTGGGTAGGTTAGTGCTTTCAATTAAGCATATGCCCTGTACCCTAAAAAGCCAGCACTGGGACCCCAAGCCTCTCATGACACCTTTTTCTTGTTCATATCTTTGGTTTTCCTGACTTGCAGTGGCTCATACATGCACAGTACAAGCCTTGCCACTTGGCATTGGACAGCTGGGGCTGTCCACGCAAGAGGAGTTGGGATGGTCCCCACTCACCCACCCAGACCCCACTGGTGGAGGGAACTCATCCATGCCAGGTGACAATCTTTGTTTTGATATGCTGCCCATTTGCGTCCGAAGCATCGCCAGTGGTCAAGATGCCCAGGTGTTTCCTATTGAGAGGAGCTGTGGTTGGTCAGCCAACAGGCCTCACCCTGTCAAGGAAAGGCAGTTTAGCTTTTTCCTGCTCAAATTTCAGAAGGGACATGCATGTTTGACTATTTTATGGCTTTTAATTAAGCATCTGCCTTGTACCCAAAGAGCCAGTGCCTTGGACCCGCAGCCTCTATTTACACTGGCCTCTAATTCTTAGTCCCTGTTACCCTGACCTGCAGAGGCCTGTGCATGCACAGTAAATACCTTGTCACCTGACTTACAGCAGCCTAGGTCCTCAAGGCCAGAGGAGCTGGGAGCAGTCCTCTCACAGCTTCCAGCAGCTGAGGGAAGTCACCCCTCCTGGTAATAGTTGGTCACCATTTTGACATGGTGCCTCATGGGGTCCCAGGCGTTTCTAGGAGTCAAGGCATCCAGCTGTTTATTATTGAGGGGAATTGGGGCCTGCCAGCCCAGGGGCCTCACTGTTGCAAAACAAGGAAATAAAGTTGTTTCCCAATTCAGTCATCAGGAGGAATATGCACATTTGAATAGGTTAAGGTTTTTAATTTTGTATCTGCCTTGCACCCAAAGAGAGAGCATCTGGAAACTCTGGCCTCTCCCCTCACTTGCTTCTTGTTCCTGGTTTTTGTTAGCCTGATCTGTGGAGGCCCAGACTTGCAGAATGCGCATCCCATTAGCCAGCCTAGGGAAGTCTTTGCTCTCCAAGCCAAAGGAGCTGGGAGAAATCCCCAACCACCTGCACAGCTTCCCTAGGTGGAGGGCACCTACCCCTTGACAAGTCAGTCACTATTTTTGATGTACTGACTGCCCAGTTGAGTCCCAAGCTTCTCCATCAGTGAAGATGTCCAGGTGCATTTTATTGAAAGGGACCATGGCTGGCCAACCTCACAGACCCTGTCCTAGCAATGCAAGGCAGTTCTCCTTTTTTCTACTCTGTCTTCAGGGGAAGTATGAATATTCACATTTGAGTTGGTTAAAGCTTTTAATTGGGTATCTGCTTTGTGCCCCTAAAAGCCAGTTTCTGGGACCTGCAGCCTTTTCAGACATCTTTTTATTGTTCCTAAACTCAGCTTTATTTGTGGGGGCCCATACATGCGCAGTATATACCCTGCCAGCAGCCAGGGTTCTCCAGCCAAGGGGAGCTGGGTTTAGTCCCCAACCATTCTCACAGCCTCTAGAAGTAGAGGGAACCCTCCCTACCTGGTAACAGTTCCCATTTGACTTGCTACCAAGTACAGTCCCAACTTACTGCAGCAGTGAAGATGTCTAGGTGTGTTTTATTGGAGGGAGCTTTAGCCAGCCAGCTCAACTAGCCTCACCCTGGCAAGGCAAGGCAGTTCAGGTTTTTCCAACTCAGCCTTCAGAGGGAATGTGCACATGTAAGTGATTAGGCATCTGCCTTGTACTCCATGAGCCAGAGCCTGGAACTCTTGTGCTCTTCTAACACCTACCTCTTGTTCCTGGTCAGTCTGACCTGTGCCAGCCTGTGCATGTTCAGTACAAAGCCCTTCCATTGACTTTGGCAGCCAGTGCCCTCAAGATCAGGGGATCAGGGGTTGGTCCTTAAGAAGTTACACAGCCTTCAAAGAGGAAGGGAGCCTTCTCCCACTGGGCGATAGTCAGTCACCATTTGAACTTTCCCCACTGCAGGGTCCCAGGCTTCTTCGCTAGTCAAAATGTCCGGGTGTCTCTTATTGAAAAGAACCTTAGCTGGCCAGCTTGGCCAACTCTTTTCTTGACAGGAAGGGAGTCCACAATATTTCATCCATGCACTCAATCTATCTATGTTGCCACAAATGGCAAGATTTCATTCTTTTATGGATGAATATTTTTCCATTGTGTGTGTGTGTGTGTGTGTGTGTGTGTGTGTGTGTGTAATCACATCTTTATCCATTTATCTATAGATAGCCACTTCAGTTGTTTGGTATCTTTGCTACCATAAATAATGCTGCAATAAACATGGCAGTGCATATATCTTTTAGAATTAGTATATTTATTTTCTTTGGATAAATGCCCAAAACTGGAATTGCTGGATCATATGTTAGTTCTATTTTTAATTTTTTTAGGAACCTTCAGACTGTTACTCCCTGGTCAAGGGAGTAACCCACACACAAGATGATTTATCTAGGCCTTTGCCCAGGTAGCAACTTGTAGTTGAGTGAACTATAAGTGAGGAAGTGTTGAGGAAAGCTGAGGTAATGTACATAATCAGAGATTTAGCCTTAAACTATGGTAAATTCATGCACCATTTACCAAGCCAGTATCTAGAATTGAGGTCTGTGAGAACCCCTCCTCCCTTTAACAGAGGCTAAGAATCATGACCGACACTTGCTTTCTGTGGCCCAATGGCTTTCTCTCAAGGCAGTTCATTCCAGTAAAACTTGTGATCAGTGAAAAACATTCTTTTGAATTACAAGCACCATGAGAACCACTCCTTCAGCATTTACAAATCCCATGGAAATCTATTGGTGACATTAAGGTCCAGAGTTATGTATTATCTTTGAGTTGTAATCAAATCAAATGATGACAAAGTAAGCACTAAATAAATAGGACAGGCACACCACCAGATCATTTCCTGCCTCTTGTTGCTTAAGAACTCAGCAAACCTTTCAAATGTATTATGCTTCAGACGGAGAGATGACACCTTCTACCATATATTCTCATTATCTCACCTAGGCATAGAATAAAATATAATCACTAAATTCTGGAGAATTAATTGGGAGAATCTCAGAAGATTCTCTGTGAAGATTTAGAAAAAGGCCTTTCTAATCAGTTGGAATTAACTACCATGTTAGAAGCACAAAAACTGTATCACTTATAATATAGTCTACCTATCTTGTAAGATTGTTTTGAAAATTAAATTGTAACCACATAAAGGATCATAATGAAGTCACCATAAATATTATTATTTTTTGCCTTAGGGAGTTACAGGATGGGGCAAAAGTAGGTTTACCGTTCTGAGTACACAAAATACAGTTTATTCTTGAATTATTTATTAATTATTGTATTGTTTTTCATACAAACAGTTGTAAACCTACTTTTGCCCTACCCTGTATATACAGTTTGAAAACTAAGTGTAGTTATTTTGTCTTTTTTGTTTTGGGGGAGCAGTTTGGGGTATATTTTACTGAGTATGCTGTTACAGTTGTCCCATTTTCCCCCCATATCCCCTCCACCCTGCACCCCATTTCATCATCCCCACACCTCTTAGTCCATGAAGTCACCATAAATATTAGAGCTCATTTTTATTACTGTTTTAGCAGTAATGAAATAAAAGACCAAAGAATTAAGCATGTCCAGATCAAACAGCATTTATGATGTAAAGACAGTACTAAAATGGAAATCTTTTAGAATCCAGTGCTTGCACCATTCTGTGTTGTATTTCCTTAACCATTCTATGATATTTTTCCTTCTGACTCTCAATTTCAGCTATATACTCATCTTTCCGTGTTCTTCAGGTCAGACAAGAGTTCTGTTATTCATTCAGTACCCCACACAAGAAACTTTAGCAAAAAAAAAAAAAAAGAGAGAGAGAGACAGAGAGAGAGAGAGAGAGAGAAAGTAATATCAGCACTTACATAATGTAACCCCAGAAAAAATGTGTTACCCAAACTGCTCTCAAGAATAATACAGTCTGTGAACAAGGAAAAAAGACACATAAGTGACAAGCCCCAGGTACTGAAGTTGTTCATGAAATTGTGTTCTTGGAGGTCTCCTGGTTTAATTTCATAAATATTATTCTCTCTGTGACTATTTCTGCATTCATGCTACCACTGGCCTAGTGAAACCTCTCGTTTTATTGCCTGAAAGAGGGCAGGAGTAACAAAACTGATTCAGTTGCCATTTCTCTTGTATATCTACAATCCAAACACAGGTTAGAGGAGAAACAGAAATGCGTATTTAATGATGAGAAGACTGCTACTAAGTATGACCATTTACAAAGTTAAGTCTATATACAAACATAGCATAAACTGAAATCCATGATGTTACCTAGCCCCTACTTTTCATACCTCCTTTTATGTCATTGCTTATTTTGATTTAACACTTTCTCCTCAAGGAATCCAGAAATGTTTATTTCTCATGGGTAAAAAAAATATTCTTTCATGACTACCTGTCATTAAATTCAATGTCAAAATCTGTCTAAGGAACTTATGTAGTATGTACTTGTGTGGTATGTGTGAACTATGTGTGCGTGTATGTTAAGTATGTCTGTTTATGTTGATCAGCCAAGTCTCCAACAGAAAAGAGAGAATGGAGTCAAAGTTAGTAAAATAATTATTTAAACAGGTGTGGCCAGTCAGGAAAGTTGGAGGAAGACAAGACAGTAACCCAGAGTAAATAAGAGCTGTGGATCTATTACCACTTCTGGGCCTAAAGGGGCAAATGGAAGTAGCTTATAATTTCTGTGATTTCTATGGACATTTATGAATTGCCTCTGCACTAACAAATCAGTGCTTACACATTCAAAGAAAAGTAATGTGACACTGATTCAAGAGAACCTATGCACCCCAATGTTCATTGCAGCATTATTTATAGTAGCCAAATGCTGGAAACAGCCTAAGTGCCCATCAGTAAATAAGTGGATCAAAAACCTGTGGTACATTTACACAATGGAATACTACACAGCAGGAGGGAAGAAGGAATCCTACCTTTTGCGACAGTGTGGATGGAACTGGAGAGTGTTATGCTAAGTGAAATAAGCCAGGCAGTGAAAGACAAATACCATGTGATTTCACCTATAGGGGGAATCTAAGCAACAAAACAAACAAATGAGCAAAATAGAAACAGAGACATGGAAATAAGGAACAAACTGACAGTGACCAGCGGGGAGGGGAGAGAGGGATAACGGAGGAAAGAGGAGGAAGGGTCTAGTCAAGTAGCACATATGAAGGACCCATGGTAATGGACAACAGGGTGGGGATTGACTGAGGGAGCTGGGGGGGCAGAGGGGGGAGAGAAGCTGGGGAAAAATTGGGACAAATGTATTTGAACAACAACAATATAAAAAGAAAAGCAATGTGGAGAGTTACAGACTTAAGGAAAATATTATCATTGAAGTATGAAGCTTATATTTTCCAGTCAATGATTAGCTAATGTCTGAGATGGTTATATTTTTCTAAAGAAAAACTAATACATGAATAAAAGATAAGAGAATAATTTTATAAATATAACACTAAAAAATTCTAATATACATCTCGTTATCATATTAGTCTCAATCATGATTAGGAGATCAGGTTTTTCTGGAAGACAGAGGTGGGAGCAAATCTTTGTTCTTCCACTCACTGGTTAGGTAAACATTTTGTCTTAGAGTTCCAGACCCCATTCCAAACTTTATAAATCTATTAAATCTACTTGAGAAAAAAAGTGGCACATTTTAAATATATAAAAAAGATGGTTAATTTTTGGCTTGGAATAAAAGGGAAAGAATACATTGCGCTAATTTTTAAGAACCATCTGAGTAATCCAAGTAATATATGCAAGGGCTCCTGCAAGAATAACTACTGATGAAAATAAACCAACACCATAGTTCATAGAACTTTACCAAGATAAATGAAAAGAGCCAGTTCAGTGTGTTGCATAAATGCAACACTACAGATCCAATAATTTAGAATATTATTAGGAAAAAAATGTCTGTTCCAAGTAGCAATTGTCAATAATGGGGACCATCCTGAATTACATTATACACTACCATGGAGAGTTTGCTGCTGCCTGAAAGGGAGAGAGGAAAAAAATAAAACTGGGAAAATTGAAATCTTACCAAGTAAATCATAATAATTATTTTAATTAAATTGTCAATGCATTTCTAATATATTATATTATCTTAATACCAGCTTTACTGAAACAGGGAGTGTCAAAAGCTATTAAGAATTTCTGGAAAACAGGTATAATTATTTTTAAATGGTGGTCTCATTCTAAAAAATCAGGAAGAGCTCAATGGCCACCTGTAATGACCTTAATGCTAAGTATTAGGAAATACACGAGTGTAGAATTAGAAAGTAGTCCATATAAGATAAAAATCAATAGCTTGTTGTTTTTTCAATCAAGAAATGTTTAATTCTCAAGGGAATTCACAGTCTCAAAGGAAGTAAATTAAAAGTATCGGCTTGCATATTTGTTATTAGTTGTTGACATGTTGCTGACAGCAAATGTATGCAAAGCTTTTCTGTGAAATTCCCTGGAAAGCACAAAACTGGAATTTTTCTTCATGTTTTCATTTTAACAATGGAAGGTACTACACAGACTTTTGCAATATCATCACAGACATATGTTTTCTTCAATAATGTGTCTGTTATTTGTATGCGGGAGACACTTTGTAGGCCCATTTCGAAGGCTAGTAGTGTCAGGGTAAAGCAGAGAGATGAACTTGGAGGCAGCTCTCCAAGACACCTTCCTGAACTTCCACACCAACGAATAGAATCAGTATCATGCATCTTCAAAACCAATATCATTTTCCTATTACTGTGGTTTGTTATCTTACAGGTAATATGAAAAGGCTCTTCTAGACTTACAGTATCTGGAATTGTCTCCAAAGACATGCTCAGCTTTCTAAAACGTGGAGCTTCTCTTTCAAGTTGGATTGTGTGTAGCATTGCCGGTTCACCAAGATTTCTTTTCCATATTATATCCAATTTTCCCATTTCTGTTAGTTCTCTAACGGCAGCAGATTTCTCTGAAAATTCTTGCTTGATCTGAAAGTGATATAAATACTGGCGTTGTTCCATTGACTGCAAAAATGTTCTTGTTCCAAAGGTACACTCATCTTCTCCAGCCCAATTCACATTATTTAATTCTGCTGTAGTGTACATTTCAGGTGACTGTAAGGAAACCTTTTGTATAAAAACATTTGAAGATGAAATGTTCTTAATCTTGACTTCAAGAAATAAGTCACTCATCTGTGAATTATAAAACTTGGTTTTAACTTCCAATGGTGAATGCAAAGAAAACAAGCACAGTTCCCTTAAAAACATCTTTCTTACTCACTGTGTTGAATAGATACTGAATCCACAGGGACAAGTGTTCCAATGTTCATTACTTTGTCATGGATGACATCATCAATATAACAATTGAATGCAGGTTGTCACAGTAACCATGGAGACTGAAATATGTAAAGGGTGAGTACTTGTATGAAGACAGTATTTCCATTATGATTTTGATGAACTTAATTGCAATCATTTGGAATTTTCATAAAAATTAAATATTTGTCTTAGAAATGTATTTCTAAGAATCTTTGATGAAGTCAAACTTTCCCCCAAACGCTGACATTTTCAGTGGAGAGACACTTGTTATGAGCTGGTTAGAGGGATTACTAGGTACATCACTATCTTCACATGTGACTGGATAGTTGGTTAATAAAGCATGCTTAGTAGACAGCACCACTTAGAGTATCAGAAAGATCTCCTGCCTGTGTAGATTCCCTTCCATTTTGGCCATAATTTAGTCCCACTGTTTTAAAAAGCATCTGGTATGGTAAGTTGATGGACACAGACACAACTGCTTATGATAGAAAAGTTTATTACTTATAGCTCCCAAAAGGAGGGGACATGTCATGTCATACAGGGCCACCTGGGAATGCACCAGAATTGGTCCAGGGGCAGAAGGAGTAAGGGGAATGCATTCGTGCAAGCTTTTATTGAAATTTCTGTGGGAAAGGCAAAGCAGAGAAGGGTAAACAGGTTAGAACTGGCTGGTTGGAATAAGGTCACTCTGCTCCTTGTTGCAGGGCCTTCTCCTAGCTACCTTGTACCTGTTCCTGAGGTGATATTGGGGCAGTGGCTTAACCTGTGAGAACTCCATAGTTGACTGATATGGGCTCTGGACTGGTTGGTGTGCATGTGAATGGAATTCTCATAAGGGAGTCGTATGTTACCTAGAGGAATTACCTTGCCCTGGGAAGGGCAGTCTCTCCCTGGTCAGCAAAGCACCAAGATGTCAAAGCATCATAAAATAGAGAATGTAAAAAAAAAATGTGAATAATATACCCAGTGAATGTGGTCACTGGGGATAAGAGGTGCAGGCAGGCCAGAACCAGTGAAGAAGGATGCTGCACAGTGAAAAGAACCTGGCCTCAGACAACTCCTATGTCAGTCTGGGTTCAGCATGGGAAATAGAACTAGTATGAACTGTGGATGATTAATACATAGATAGATGGATAGGTATTTATTATAGGGATTTGGCTTATATAATTATGGGAGCTAGCAGTCCCTATAATGCTGTCTCTGCATCTCATATAAGTGGTTGAAGCTCACTGGGCAGGAAGGAAGAAAATATGAGCAGGCAGGAATTCCATGAGCACAGTCTGGAAGCCAACAGGGTGGACTGATGCCCATGTCCATTCTCAATGCCTCTGAGTTTGGTGGTGATAGCACGTGGCCTAGGCCAGGGCCCTTTGTCCTGGAGCTACAGTAGAACACACATAATTGGCTCAGCTGTTGCTTCATCCCAAGGTGAGTCAGCAGATAAGCAGATAAGCAACAACGTGTTACAACATGCCTGTTGCCTCCCTTGCACCTTCTAAAGTTCTGGGAAAATCTTCTTTGTGGCCTACCCTAATTATAAACATACAACATATGAAATTCTGGGAAATGTAGTTCTGCCTAGCAAAATGGATACATTGTAAAATCCATTAATAACCTCCATCCTTGCCATCATGGTCACTGTGCTCATGAACCCATTGGTAAATGAGAGGCATGGCTGGTGATGGAGTCTGACTGATATCCACAGAGTAGGTCGTCCTATCTATGCACCTGAGTAGTGAAATCCTCCTCTGCTAAAGTCACCCTTCAGTGAATATTCACATAGGATACTAATATCTTCACATTATGTTGTAATTTGGACTTTTATGTCCACATATCTCCTCCCCAGACCTCATCTCTGATTTTCCAATGTGTCCCTTCCAAGTTCTGGACCACCCAGTCACACCATTGTTGACAGCTCATAAATTTTGTAGACTTTGACCTGTGGCCATCACTCCTTCTAGGTCATGTAAAGAAGCAAGTACACTGCTCAAAGTTCTATGCTTTGGGATGATTTCCTCTCATTGTGCTTCTTTAGGGCTGCCCACAAATAGGCAGGTAGTGCTACAGCTGTCCACTTTTGGCACATGCATGCCTAACAGAAAGCACTATGTGTAAAGAAGAACAGAATATTTGTTTCCTCAGTCAGCTTGTCACACAGGACTCCCCATGGCATAAGAGGTGCAGACTGAGAGAGTGAAGGTGAAGTAGCAGCAGTATGAGTTATGGGCATTTGGACAAGTTCTTTATGCAATTGACTTGCACCTTAAGAACCTACTTTAGCTTCATCTTAATATACCATTTCCACTCAGTAATTAAGTGCTATTGTACACAACCAACTTTATGCCTTTATGGCTTGAGTCACACAATACTCAGTTCATGATGGGCAAATTTTGTCACATGGTAACTTTTTGTCTCACAGTTGAGTGTTCAGTCTCTACTAAGGCTCAGTAGCAACCCCAAATTTGTTTCTCAAAAGCAGAATAATTCACAGATGGCATGATTTTGCCATGAAATCCTGAGTCTGTGAATCACCTGTATGGAGTCTCCAAAGCTCCAAACAGCACCTCTATATGCCACTGACTATTTAAGGACTGTCACATCTGTTGGATAAAGTGACACAAGTGGTAGAGCAATTTTCATGGGAGCCTGGACCTGGTTCTAGACTTTCACTTTTTCTAGGCCTCACTCAAAACTAGTCACTCATGCATGATAAGAGTTGCACATGCATTGAGTGTCTCCAAAATCCAAACAGGCCCACAAAGGCTTGGATCTCTTTTAGTGGTAGGGCAAGCTAGATGCGAAAATTTATTCTTCATTATGGGAGGGATATCTTGATGTGCCTTAGACCACTGGCCACTAGAAATTTCACTGAACTGGAAGATGGCTGAATTTCTGTGGGATTTCTTGTTTACCTTTTAGCATACACCTTACTAAAGTATCTAGTGTAAGTGGTAGTTCTTGTTAAACAGGTCCAATAAGCACATTATATCAATTTAATGGACCAGCATTGTGTCCAGTGGAAGAGAATCTCAATGAAGGGCCCTGTGACTAAATTATAACATAGGCCTGAAGAGTTGATATATGCCTCAGTTAGGACACTGAAGGTGTATTTTTAGACTTACCAGCTAAAAGCAAAATGCCTCTGGTGATTCTTAATTATAACTATAAAAAACAAAGCATTTCCCAGATCACTAACTACATACCAACTCTAGGGGATGTATGAATTTTCTCAAATAATAAAACCACATTTATAACAGCAGCTGCTCTTGGGCTTATCACCTGGTTAAACTTTCAGAAAAACTACTGTTATTATCCTAGATCCATCTGTCATTTTTTAAGTGTTGTTTTTATTAGAGCTGTCCCAATTTTCCCCTGTTGCTCTCCCCTGCCTCACCCGCCCCTGCCCCTGCTCCCGCAGTCAGCCTCCACCCTGTTGTCTCATCTGTCTTTTGTACTAGCCAAATAGGTGAGCTGAATGGGAATGTTGTAGAAACTACTAATTTTACATTTTTTAAATATTTGATGTTGCACTATGGTTGGCAAGTCAACCAAAAATGTTACATGCCTTTTAGTGTACTACATTTGTAAGTAGAGATGATAATAATGGCTTCCACTTAGCCTTTCCTACCATAACATCCCTCACTACACAAGCCAGGGAACCAATGTATGTATGCTACTAGCAGATGAGTATGTCTATTCCAATTATCAATTTTAGATCTGGGGAAAATAACCATGGGGTGCATTTTTGGACCCACTAAGCCACAGAGAGATTAATCTGTGCTAAATCTGCAGTGATCACTTGACCTCCATAAGTCACTACTCTATCTG
The DNA here is from genome assembly GCA_004026545.1 of Mormoops blainvillei. Lineage (NCBI taxonomy): Eukaryota > Metazoa > Chordata > Mammalia > Chiroptera > Mormoopidae > Mormoops > Mormoops blainvillei. The sequence goes on along the minus strand of PVJD01015317.1, from coordinate 2,239 downwards.
TTGTAGGATCACAGTACGGTTTTGGGTCTCCAGGAATGTGTCAGTTCATAATCAGTGTTCGGTAATCCCCTAAATGTCTAAGTATTTTTCTTTTCCCATTGCAGAGGCACCCTGATTAATGGCTGTATATTTTGTAGGGGGGAAGACAGGGAGAAAGATTAACAGTATAAATTACTCACAGTGTAGCAGGGTCTTTCCTCAAGGAAACATGTCCCCATCCTTCTTGCATGGGGATCTGACTCTGTAAACTGGTTTTAGTCTGCAAATTTATCAAGGTATTGTGACTTTCTGTTCAGTGACTTTGTTCAATAGACCTAGATCACTTCTGCTCACATGGATCAAATCGGAATTTTGTAGTCATGGGGATGTAAAGTACAGCCAATAATACTGAAATAAGTATATGTACGGTGCCAGGTGGGTACTGGTAATACTGGGGAGAACACTGTGTAAAGTATATGATTATCTGACCACTATGCTGTATACCTGAAAGTAATATGAAATAATATTGAATGCAAACTCTAATGGAAAATAAATAGAAATAAAGGAATTTGTAAGCTGCCCATCTATTTTTCTTTGTGTCTCCATGATCAATTAGCCAGTGTTGTATGTCTATCTGACTCAAGCTATTTTTATTAATGATTTCACAGCACTCTTAATTATGTTGACCATCCCCACCTTGTATTTGGTGATTAACTCCACTACTTGGCCCCAGCCATCTGGGGATCCCATTATCCCAATTGAGTTTAGGGATCCCTGTTTGATTGTGACAGTTTCCAGTGTAATTTCTGATCTACAGGGACTAGCGACAACAAAGCTCTTCGGGGATGCTGAGGCTCCCCTCACAAATGTATTTCTTACAATCATGGTCAAGGGTATGCTTTTGGACACTGTTGGGAGGTTGAGAAGCAGATGCTTGATAAATCCACTCTAACATCCCAACTTCTCTAATGCTTTGGATTATTTCCTCTACTGTACATCAAGGAAGTTCTGGAATTTCAACTTTCTTTTATACAACTTTATATCACCACCACCACTAACACATAATCCCATACCCTTAAGATCCATTCTCACACATATTTCTCAGATTTATTTCAGTATAAATTGAAAATACAATGCTGTTCCTTTAGTGTATGTCACACATCCTTACAGGTCACACTTTGTCATTCACCCATTGGGGCCTACTGAAATGAGTCTAGTTATAGGTCTAGAAGCAAAGAGGGGTTATGGCAATAGGTATTGAGGATAATCAGCAGTGCCTTGCAAGGTATCTACCTCACCAGAGGCCATTATAGCTTTTTCAGGCAAAGAGGGAACAACACACTCAGACAGAGATAGATGTTCTGCTTCTGTTGGCAAAAAAGACTCAGTAGTATTGAGGACTGAAGGCATTAATGTCTCCTGGTTCATTGAGAGTTTCATTAATGTCCCTATTCTAAATCTCAAGATTCCATTACTTCCCAATCAATTCCTCAACTTTAACAGGAGAACCTGTGGATCAATTTAGGCTGAAATTCAACTACTTGCAAGAAGACACTCTGTGTCTGGTTTTCAGAAATTGCAAACCTTACAGCTACAAAACAATAAGTGTTTCACGGAAGACAGAAAAGCTTTAAGGTTATTTCTGCAGGTCTTGGTATGGGAATTGAAGCTCTTAGCTTTTTCTTTCCCTATTGTCTCCAGGACAATTAAGAGCAACCAGCCAGCTGCATATACTCCTTATTTTGACTAGAATATTCTAAGGTTATAAATACTTGGCTACTTAAAGCCATATTTTGTATACCTACCTGATTATAGGTATGTAAAAGTGACAATTTGAATAATTGTTTATTTACAATTTTGACATGGATTTCCACTGTGATGTTTATCACTGGAAATACATTAATTAGTGCCTCTAAATCAAAACAAATTAGAGAACCAATTCCAGAAAACCCAGCACCAGTTAACAAAATTTGTCTTTAAGGTTCTTTCCCTCTAGTACCACTTTCTTGAACTGTTACTGTATTATTTATTGTTCAATCAAAGATAGAGAACAAGTAAGGAATATGTAAATATTAATGTGGAATTGTTGTAGAGTCTAGTTAAGCCGCCCTTGTGATACTGTGTCTAAATCTGATTCTGTAGCTTGGAGTCTACAAGGCAGACAGGCATTCAGGAAAGGAAGACAATGAGCAGGCTAAACCATACAAGTACAGGCTGAAATTCCACAAGGAAAGACTGAAAACAATGTCTACTCTTGTAG
>PVJD01015316.1:7431-25500 GCA_004026545.1 Mormoops blainvillei | reverse complement strand
CATCCCATCCCTCCCTCTCCCTCCCCTTCCTTCCCCCTCTCCCTCTCCCTCTCCCTCCCCTCCTCCCTGCCTCCCCCCTCCTTTCCTTCCCGGGCAGCCTCCCCCCGCCCTCCCCTCCCTCGCGCTCCCCCTCCATCATCAGTATTCCGCGCCCGTCTCCGCCGCTCTCGGCTGCTCCCGGTCGCTGCCGCACCGTCCCAGGCGGGGGCCGGGGCCGGGGCCGGGGCCTGGGGGGGTGGGGTGGGGGGAGCGCGGCGCCGGCGGCCCGCGGAGGGGGAAGGAAGGAGGGAAGGCTGGAAGGGAGGAAGCGAGGAAAGAAAGAAGGAAAGAAAGGAAGGCGAGAAGGAAGGCGCGCGGCGGGCCGGCGGGCGCCGGGCGGGCCAGGAGGCAGAGCGGCCCCGCGCCCCGCGCCCCGCGCCCCGCGGCGGCGGCCGGAGCCCCCGCCCCACCCCGGAGCCGGGGCGGGGGGCGAGCGCGCGCGCCCCGGGCCGGCCGCAGCCCCGCCCCCCGCGCCTCCCGCAGCGGGCCCGCACCCCACGTCCCCGCGCCTCACTGGGGGGGTCCTCCCCCCGCGGGCCGGGCATGCTGCCCCCCGGAAGGAGCCCCTGTCCTCGCTGTGAGTAGATGCCGAGGGGCGCCGCGCCAGGGCGGGGGGCGGAACCGCGGGGGGCGCGCGGGGGGCCTTCTCTAATTAGGGGACCGTGGTCTCGGGCCTCCTCCGGGATGGGGGGCGGTGGCAGAGGACAGTGGGAGGGGCCTGATGGGGAGCCGTGGCGGGTGGGGGAAGCAGCCGGTGGGGGCTCTCCGAGCCTGGCGGGCTCTGCGTTGGGGGGCTCGCCGCCGCCTGGGCACTGGCAGGGGTGGGGGTGCGCGTCCCGCGGCCGCTGCGTATCCAGCTGTGGGGCTGAGGATGTCGGCTTGCGGTGGGGGGGGATCGCGGGTGTAGGTCTAGGCCCCCCTTTCTGGGGCGGGAGTCCGGGTTCTCCCCCCCCCTTATTGCCCCTCCCACCCTCTACACCGCTGCTGCTTGGGATGGGGGGGGCACGCCAGTGTTGGGGGGGGCCAGGCGGGCACGGGGTTTCCTTGGTGACCGCGCCTGGCAGGAGCGGTTGCCTTGGCAACCGGGGAGAACCGGGGAGTTTGGGAAGTGAGAATGGAAAAGATGGAGGGGGTGACAGGGGAGCGAGACAACCCCCTCCCCAATCTTCAGCCCTTCTCCCTCGGGGCGCCCCCTAACCCCTGCTGGTCAGCAGCCGAACCCCTGCCCCTCCCTCTTCCCAAGCCCCCCTCCCTTGACCCCATTCTGCTCCGGGGCCCTCTCTCCTTGGGCACGTGTCTCTCCGGGACCACTACCTACCTCCCACCGTCCTTAGCCCTCTCCTCTCGGGGACCTCCCCTCCCCCCATTTGCTGCTCTCCAGAGCCTTCCCACCCTCACACTGCTCTTCTGGGACCTTCTAACTGCACCCCACCTTCCCCTCAGCATCCTCTCATCCGCACCGTCTCTGACTCCCCGCCTCGCCAGATACCTCCCTCCCTTGACCCTCTCTCCAGGAGACCCCAACTTCAGCCCCTCTCTCTGCGCACTCCCCGCCTCCTTCTCTCAAGCCCATCTCTGTCTGGGACCCCCTTGTATGACCTTTCTTCACGCAGGGCCCCTGTCCCTGTCTCCAATCCCAGACCTCCCAGCACCAGGGCCCTCGTCCCCGGACCCTCTCCTTCTCCAAGGCTCGGCTCTTTCCAGGGTTCCCGCCCACGTTGCCAAGCCCCCTCTTTCCCGGGCTCCTCTCGGGCTGGGGGCCCAGCCAGCCGCTCCCCAGGGCCTGAGTCCCGCTGCCCCGACGCCACCTCGCCCGCCACCCCATCCCCTTCTCCCTGCCACTCCCACCTGACCCTCTCTCCCCGCCCCCACCTCATCTTCTCCAGCCCTGCTCCCTAACGGCCTCAGTGCCGCTCTCCCGAGGACACTTTCTCAGGGTGGGGAAATCCCCTGGGGAGAGCCCAGCTGGGAAGGGGGAGGGAGCCTCAGGGCTGCCCCTCGGCCCCCACCCCGCCCCCTCCCCAGCTGGGAGCTGCAGTCGAACCTCCGCAGCGCCCTATTGCTATGCGCCTCACATCCCAAGTCCCGGCCGCGCAGCCGCCAGACAGGAACTCGGGCTCCAGCGGCAGCTGGGAGTAGCCAGAGTCGCTTCGCTCTGCGTCCAGGCGGCCGGCAGCATCCTCTCCCACACCCCCACACCCTCCCCCGAGGACAGCTCCCCGCCCCCCCGCAGGAGCATGGCCGGGATCAGCCCCTCCCTCTTCCTGTGGCATCTTCTACCTCCTGGCTTTTTCTAACCTGCATGTCGCGGCCTCCTCTCCCCCTGCCCACCTTCCTCCAGCCCTTCCCGCTGGTCTCCTCGAATCCTGGCCGCCCCATTGTCCACAGGCACCCTCGGAAAGAGGGACGGAGGGTGGAGCGGCAGAGGGGCCTGAGAGAGTCTCAGACAAGGCAGGGAAGGTGGGAGGCACAGTGAGAGAGGGGCCCCGCGGACCCACGCGCACAGAGTTAGGGGGCCAGACACACACCGAGTTACTCACTGAATTTCCACACGAAAGGGAGCGTCGGGGAGACAGGGCCACGCCACCCGCACATCTAGAGGAGCCAGAGAGAGCAGGCCAGGCAGAGACACAGGGAGCCACAGACTCCGGGAGGATGGGGACAGACCTCGAGGAGCCAGAGGCGCAGGGGGGGATGGAGGCACAGCGTGTGACTGCCAGAGGGACCGCGATCAGCCGCAGGCGCAGGGTGGGAGTGTGGCAGAGAGAGACACAGAGGCCCGTGTAGGCAGGGGTGCACACGTGCACCCACACGCAGGCATTCGCCGGCAGCCAGAGACCCCGATGTGGCATCAGGGACCCAGTCACATAGCCGCTGCGGTACCCAGAGTCAGCCAGAGGCTGGCACACGGATGAGGCACGCACACAGCCCCTCACGCCGAGGCCGGGAGGAGAGACAAAGGCAGCACCTCGCGGAAAGAGGCGCTGGCCAGAGAGGTCCGCTTGGGACCTCATACTCACAGAGAGACACAAAGCGAGAAGCACAGTGGAGGCCTCAGAGCTATGGAGATGCACTGCCGCCCGCCCCCCCGCCCCGGCCCCCGTGCTGCAAATACAGTCGCAGAGCCCAGCGCGAGGGGCACACGGGTGAGCTGGAGGGCGGACCAGCCCCGCCGGACCCCAGCGGCCACCCTTAACCCCACCCAGAGGCAGCCGGGAGAGTCGGGGCGCTCCCAGGGGCTCTCCTCGCTATCCAGGAGGACAGCAGAATTAAGACCTTAGGTATTCAAGGGCCGCTGACATATCTCTCGAAAGTAGAGCCAGAGCTAGGCACGCGGTGCAGGCGCACTGTCGTGCACATGCGGGGTGCTGGCGGGAGGGGATGTGCTGAATTCTCAGCCTCTTCCTGGGCCTTGGCTCCACGCCCAGCCCAGCCTCGGTCCCCACCTCTGTCTGCCTCCCTCCCCACCCCCACTGCTCACCTGTCGTGCCTGCTGGGACCGCCATCATTTCTCCAGCCTTTTCTTCTCTCCCTCACCTCTCTGGGCAGGTCGCTGTCATAAGGTGTCACCTGGACCTCCTGTCTTTATCAAGCCTCTCAGTCTCTCACCTGCCTCCACCTGTCCCCTGGGCTGACCTTTTACCCCGTCCCCCAGCCAGCACCTTCCTGTCCTCACTCACCTGTCTTTCCCTCTCCCACCCCATCTGCTGTGAAACCTGCCTCTGGTTCTGCCTATAGAGTAGCCGGGTCTCTGCCCCTGTGTCCCTCTCTCTCACCGCCCCCCTGCCTCCTCCTGCTTCTGCCCCCCATCCCGGAGCGTGTCCACTGGTGTCCTGGGGGCCGCGAGTGTGATTTCCCCCAGTGCCGTCAACATGTTTCATCTGTCGCCAACTTTTTTTTTTTTCAATAGATGAGCAGTTTCACCTAAAAATCCATTCTCATCACAAGAAAAGAAAATTGTAACGGGGGTGATGGAAAAGGAGGCTTACTGTGGCAATCATTCACAAACAGGGAATCTTTACGTTGTACACGTGAAACTTATAGAATGTCCTGTCAATTATTTCTCCAGAAAGAAAAAATCCAGATTACTAGCTTTTTGGGAACCCCCCGTCCCCCAGCAGTGGGCCACCAATCCCTGCCCAGCTCCCACGCGCTGTCTGGCCCGTCTGCCTCACCGGCTGGCCCACAGTCCACCTGGCCTTCCACCTCTGCTGTTCTGCCCCTCCTTCCTGTCCACGAGGCACACTTCTTGCCTCATCATTCTCTCCACACGCTTCCCTCAGTTGCCTTCCAAACTCGGAGCCCCTTTGCCGGGGGTCTCTGCCCGCCCCTCATTCCCCATCACCCCCTGTTCAGCGTTACGCTAGCTCCGAGCTGCCTGGAACTGGGCCCTGCTTTGAGACCAGGCTGCAGAGCACACGCAAGTGCCCTGCCAGTGTCCTAGCGTCCATGTTGCATGAAGCCACCATGTTGCAGCCCATGCTCAGTGGGCTGACCCCCTGGGCCAGCCACAGACCCCACGCTCATGTCCCTCCGTGGTGTAGGTGTGCCAGGTTGCCAGGTGCACTGGGAAGTTTATCTGAGTGCAGGTCTCAGAGGATGGGGGCAGGCATGACACTGGCACCAAACGGCAGTGACAGCCTGGAACTCTGTTCCAGAGGGCGAGGGGCTCCACGTGGTCTCACGTCCAGGTCAGGGGGCAGATGACAGTGCCCAGACCCACCTTCACTTTGTGGGGTGCAGGGAGCCTGTCCCTACCTCACCTCTGGCGGGGAAGAGGAACCAACTCCTCCCTCCGGCCAGGAACCCTCCATCCGCAGTGGGAAGAAGCCCCCTTTCCCTCTCCTTCCCGGCCCCTGGGAGTGGGATGACTCCACCAAACAGGCGGTGGCAGGAAGGTAGGAAGAGAGGTAGGATGCCCCCTTGTTGCCTGGAAACCTACTCACAACTGTTGTCATGGCAGGCGGAGGCGGAGGGGCTGCATGGGAGTCCTGGGAGATGGGCTATCAGGGCCCTGCAGTGGGGTTGGGGGCGGGGGTTTAAGAGTCTGTCCCAGGGGGTGGCTGGGTCCCCAAGAGGGCTGCTGAGAGTGAGAGAGCTGGGTCCTGGTCGGCGACTGGGGAGCCTGTGTGTGACCCAGATGCAAGTGGGGCTGGGGGCAGAGCCGCGGCCACTCTCTGCCTGTCTCGGCTGTGTCCCCCCACCCCAACCTCTGGGCCGAAGATCCTGCCCAGCGAGCTGAGCTGAGCACTCACACAGAGGCCAGAGGGCAGTGGCAGCCTCAGGTCTCCCGGAGGGTCAGGCCCAGGCATGAAGGCAGAGAAGTGCCCTCCTCTGGCCTAGAACCCTCAAACACGCGGGGTAGGAGATAATGATAATAACCTCACCTCCACTGAGCGCTTCCCAGGAGCCAGGCTGGGTGCTGAGCATCCCGCACGGATCCGTCTGTCCGTCCATTTACTCCTCCCAGCAGCCCCGCGAGGGAGGCACTGTCCGCACCCCTAGTGGGGAAACCGAGGCCCAGGAACGCGAGGCCCCTTGCCCAAGACCACGCGGCTGGAAGTGGCGTAGCTGGGGCTGCAAACCTGGGCCTTCCCCAGCGGCGACCCCTGCTTTCCAGAGGGGAAACCGAGGCCCAGAAAGACAAACACGCTGGTGCCTCAGGCCCTCCCGGTGGAAAGTAGGAATGACTGCTAATTACAACAATTAGGAGGGTTAGGGACACAGACTCAGGGAGGACCGGCCTTTGAAAGAGGCACTGGAGTTGCTCCAGCTCAGAGGCTCTGGCCTCTTAACCCCAAGGCTCTCACCTCCCGAGGGGAAAGGGCCTCCCCACCCAACTCTCACGGCGGAGTTTGCACACCCAGGTTGGGGCAGGGGGGTTGCCAATCCATGTCCCGCTGCGGAGAGGGGCAAAGACTCCGAGGGTCCCCCAGCCTGTGATGAATGAGTGTTCTTCTTTAAAAATGTTTTATTATTTGTTTTTAGAGAGAAGGGAAGGGAGGGAGAGAGGGAGCCATCAACGTGTGGTTTGTCTCTCGAGCACCCCCTACTGGGGACCTGGCCGGCAACCCAGGCATGTGCCCTGACTGGGAATGGAACCCGGGACCCTTTGGAGTGCAGACTGGCACTCGGGAGCGCCGGTCATGAGTGGTTTTGATTCAGCCCGAAATGCTAGCTTTACGCGTGGGAGGCAGGGGACGGAGTCACAGGGTGAGGAAAAGTTTTGTTTTTCGGAGCCAGTGAGAATAAATGGTGACTTTTCATATTGCTGTCATTCAGTGCCCAGCACCGAATGTGTCACCACGAATCCCCACCACCGAGCTAGGCGTCATCGCCTTCATGGACAGGGCCTGGGGGGCAGCAGGGGGACCCCAGCCCAGGATTTTCTGACACTGATCTCTCTCCGCCTCTCTGAGTGCCGGTGGGCACGGTGATAGGATAATATCACTGAGCTTTCTCTGTGCCGGACACTGCCTCAGCCCAGCACGGGGAGCGGGCCACGGAGGCCCCACCACCCTCGGAGGTAGATGGGCTTTTCCCCCCATTTTATTTTTTCTTAATTTTTATTTATTTATTTAGAGAGGTGAAGGGAGGGAAAAAGAGAGGGAGAGAAACATCGTTGTGTGGTTGCCTCTTGTGCACCCCCTACTGGGGACCTGGCCTGCAACCCAGGCATGTGCCCTGACTGGGAATCGAACCGGCGACCCTTTGCCTCGCAGGCCGGTACTCGAGCCACTGAGCCACACCAGCCAGGGCTGTTTTCCCCACTTTATAGATGAGCCAACCGAGGCCCCGAGAGGTGATGTCCCCTATCCAAGACCATATGGCTAGTCACTGTGGCAGTTGAGGTCCTGACCGGGTCTGGCCCACCCTTACATAGAGTAGGGTGCAAGGCGGAGGGGAGGTCCTTACTCCCCGTGAAGACCCTTGGCCCCTTGCTTCTCACCCCACCATGATCCCCCAACTCAGCATCTGCATTTGCACAAGGCCCCCAGGCTACCTGAGCTCACGTCGATGTCTGAGAAACAATGCTTCAGTTCGAGAGGCTTCCAACTTTCTGTTACTTGTAGTAGCATCCTCCTCCTTTTCTTTTTTAAAAAAAGAATTTATTTATTTGTTTGTTTGTTTGTTTTTAGAGAGAGGGAGAAAGAGAGGGAGTGAAACATCCATGTGTGGTTGCCTCTCACGCGCCCCCTACTGGGGACCCGCCCTGCAAACCCAGGCATGTGTCCTGACTGGGAATCAAACCAGCGACTTCTCGCTTGGCAGGATGACACTCAGCCAACTGGGCCACACCGGTCATGGCGGTGGTACCCCTGGCCCGGTTGAAAAATACAATAGTCGCATACCCCATGAGACAGAAAACCGGTCACAGCATGGACCTTCCAGGGGACGGCGTGGGCAGAAAGAAACAGAAGGAGCGAGGGAGGCCGGACTCGAGCCGGGCCGCACCACGCCCCTCCCGGCCTGCGAACTCAGCCTTAGGCACCCCTGCAGAAGCCTTGGCCATGACCTTGGCAGTGACCTCTGTTTTGAAAATCACCAGTATCAGACCAGGCCCTACGGTCACACTCACACCCAAGTAGACTCACTTCAGGGGTGTTAAGCTGCCCTCACCTCCCAGAGTCCCGCAGCGCGCTGGGAACCTGGAGGGCTGGCCTCCAACTCCAGCCACCTGGGTCTGGGTGTTCCTGGGTGTGGCCTCGACCTCGCCCTGCCTCAGTATGGCCTTCTGGAAACGGGCACACGGCACCCTCGGCACCTCCCATGACGCGGGCATGTCACACTCAGGAAAGTTCGAGTCTCAGCTTTGAGAGTTCAAGCCTCAGCTCTGCCCCGCACGGTAACTAGGCAAGCGTCAGAACACGGGCCCCAGCTGTGGGGGGCGCAGGCAAAAGCTGCTCCCAGCGGGACTGGGGTTCCACTGGGACGCACTGGGACGCCTGTACCAGTGGTGAGACCCACGCTGTCTGACACAGTAACCACAACAGCCACGGTCACGTGTGGCCGTGGACATCCAGATTAATTTCAACCGAACGAACAATTCCATCCCTCGGTCACACTCACCGTGGGCGGGGGCAAGCGCGCGGCAGCCACGCTTGCCGGTGGCCCACCATACTGGACATGGGTGGTGGCAGAGAACGTGACAAGACAGTGATGCATCCAGACGCTGAGATGGCAGCGCACTGGCACTGAGCAGCTCCCCTCTCAGGCCCTCCTACCTCCTCGACCCCCGCCCTCCCAGCCCTGGCTCAAATGGTGCCCTGTTATTAACTCCCATTTCCCAGGTGAGGACATGGAGGGACCGCCAGGGACTGTCGCCATGTCCTGCTTTACAAAGGAGGAAGTGGGAGCCCAGGGTGGTGGCGGCCAGGCAGGCCACCCCCGTGTCCCTCTCCTTGTGAGAGCCCTGCCCCGCCCCTCCCTTACCTCTGACTTCTCCAAGCTCTACCCTGGCCAAGTTCTGCTTTTGCTGTCCCTTTCCATTTGTCCCCTCTTCTCTCCGTCCCCACGGCCCCAGCCTCAGCCTCATCCTCCCCCCAGACCCATGACCTAGCTCCTCCCCAGCCTCCGGCCCATTCAGAGGGGTCCTTCCAACCCAGAGCTGGCCCTGCGTGCCTCATCCCAGCCCTCCACATCCCCACATCTGGGCCTGCTGTGCAGGTGGATGTCTGTGACCGGGCCGGACTCCACATGGCTCCCGGACTCCCCCCGCCTCCCCAGCCAGCAGGCCTGAGCACACATGGGGACGTCCACCTCCTGCATGTCCTTCAGGTCTCAGCTTCACTGTTACCACCGCAGGGCCGGGGCAGTGCCCACCGATACAACCCAGGGCCCCCACCCCAGGCTTAGTCTTTGAATGCTGCCCACAGGGACCACTAGCTCCCTAGAGACAAAGAAAAAAGAAAAACAGGCCTCATTCATTGGTCCCTGTGCACAGGGTGCTGGCAGGGGACCCAGCGGGAGGGGGCACTGGCTTGCTCATTCTTTGTTCAGCAAGTATTGACTGGCGGGGGGGGGCGGGGTGCTGGGGGCCGCGGTGTCCCGGACACTGACGACCAGCAGTGAACAGGGCCACACAAAACTCGCTGCCCGAGGTGCTCACCTTCTAGTGGGGAGACAGACAATAAACAGGGAACAAGTCATGATGCGTCAGATGACGCCAGACCATAGGAAGGCTGTAAAGAAAAAGAAGCGGAAGAGGTGGGGCCGGGGCAAAGAGACCCTCTCCCAGGTGGTGGCACTGCAACAGAGACCGGAACAGAGACAGGGAGGGCCTTGTAGACCCAAGAAGGACGGCTTGGGGCAGAGGGAGCAGCAGGAGCAAAGGCCCTGAGGTGGGGACGTGCCTCATGGCTGCAGCAGGAGCCAGGAGCCCCCCAGGAAATACCGGTTAAATGAACAGAGAAAGGCCGAATAGCCCGGGCTGGTGTGGCTCCGTGGAGGGAGCGCCAGCCTGCACAGCAAGGGGTCGCCGGTTCGATTCCCAGTCAGGGCACATGCCTGGGTAGCAGGCCAGGTCCCCAGTAGGGGGCGCCCGAGAGGCAACGACGCGTTGATGTTTCTCTCCCTCTCTTTCTCCCTTCCCCTCTAAAAATGAATAAATAAAATCTTAAAAAAGAAAGAAAGACCAAATAAATGGCCAGTGAGTGCCTCCGAGTGGGCAGTGGGGAAGAGTGGACAACCTTGCTCCTCCAAGCAAGCCACGCCCCACCCCCACTCCTGCAGCTCCATGACCGCCCTTGGGAAGCCTGGCCCTGCCACCTGGAGGCTGGTGGCCTGGGCAAGCCCTGAGCTGAGCCCACAGCACCGTGTCCTCAGCAGCCACTAGGAGGGGGCCTGGGTAGCCCGTTCCCCCCGGGTTCTTCTATCGCAAACATCAGGGGCCTGTCGATTCTCAGGGCTCGGGGGTTACTTTTATTTTAAAAGCATTTAGGGCATGGGCTGGCTCAGAGGGACTCACATGCGAAGCTGTTTCATCCATTTCCGAAGCCTGTGCTGCCCCTACCCTCCCCCCTCCCCGCTGAACAGCTCCGGGCCTTGCCCATACGACAGGCATCCAGAGAGAGAAGTGTTCCGCTCTCTCTGGCTTTGATGTCTCGCCTCCCTCCTGGCTCCAGGCCCCACTTCTGCCACAGTCCCTCACAGTCGGGAAGTTCTTCTTTAGATCTCACCTCCATCCCTCTTGCTGCGCAGGCAGTCAATTTCCGATCTTTTCTCTCACCTTCTGAACTTCCTCCAGAAAAATGAACATGCCTGACAAGAGTGTTCCTTGTCTCCCTTTTCTCCTCACCCCGCCTCCCCTGGGCCCCTGAATTTCCCATCTGCCGTTGGCCTGAATCCTCTCAGGCACAGTGCTCGAAGATCTCAGTGCTCGGGCTGGGAGGACGGCAGACCTCGGGAGCCTTCCTGCCTTCTCTGGATCTCAGCTCGCTCCCTGCCCCCTAACTCACTCACTCTCTCTCTCTCCCCCCGCCCCCGCTTCCCCCACCTCTGTCTGCCCCTTTCTGCCTTTCCCACCTCTTCTCTCTTTGGGGCCTCTTGCACCTGTGTCTTACACCAGGCGGGGTGGGGAACAGGAGTGCAGGGGGCGTTGGGTGAGAGAGGCACCGTGGCGACCTGGCCAAGTCCTGGGCCTCGGGTTCCAATCCCAGTCTTGTGCACAGTCTTGTACAGGCTGTGTGCCCTTCGGCCAGCGCCGTCAGCCCTCTGGTTCTGCCTCTCCATCTGTAAAGTGGACGCAAGAACTGTCCCTTTGTCCCTTTGTCGCTGGGGCAAAGCCAGCAGCCCGAGGCATGGGCCATGCTTAGCATGGCCCGTGGCACGGGGCAGGCACAGGGCGGGTGTTTGGTAACCCAGCTTCCTGTCACTATTAGGGGGCTGTGGCCAGTGGAAGGGCCATAGAGGGCAGGTCACAGAGCCTCTGCCAGCAGGCCGCAGAGGATGGAGCAGGGGGGAGGTTGTCACATCCTGTGCAAGTGGGGGTGAAGACAGGGCCCTTGGGGGGGGGACAGCTCTTGTTCTACATGCCCCCCAGGGGACCTCAATGCGACTGTCATTAAGCTTGGTGATCTCTGAGGCCCCTCTGGTGAGGCTGACCAGGAGGGGCCGCTCCTGGCTGTGTTGGCCTCGCCCCTGGGCCTCAGCTTCCCTACCTGGGAAATGGGCAGGTGGGGCCACCGCAGAACAGGGCCTGGCTGGTGCCAGCCATGCGGCAGATGATTCATGACTGGCGGTGGTGTTATCCAACGTGTTACACAAGTCAGGCGCGCAAGGGGTACTGGCTTTGGGGACGCACGCTCAGAAGAGGAGGGGTGTGGCTCAGTCGTGTGGTATCGAAGGTGCGACTTTCTGCAGGGCGTGGCCTTTAGTGGGGTGCACTGGGCACCTGCAGTTTGGGATTGAGGGTACAGTTTCCGAGACCAAGCGAGCCAGGTGGCGCCATGGTCTGGGCTGGAGGCAGCTGTGTCTGTGGCGTATGGATATGCCACCTCCGCCGGGCAGGCCTCCTGGGATGGGAAGGGACCTCAGAAGTGGGGGCGGGAGGGGGACATCTGAGGCGTCAACCTCAGGTGGGCAGCTGCTGGCGTGTGTCCTGGGCTGGGTGTGCAGAGCGGGGCGTGGGGGACGCGCCCCGGTGTGACTCTGTGAGGGGTGCGGTGTAACAGGGGAAATGGGGACTAACAGCAGCGACACCTTATCTGTTTGTCTCGGATGCTGACAGAGCACCTCGCCCGTGCCAGGCTCCGCCGTAGGCGCCGGTACCACACGGGACAGGTGCAGCCCCTGCCCTTGCGGGGCTCGCACTCCAGTGTATGCGCTCACAAGAGGCCGATGGCGAGAACATATTATACAGAAAAATGAAGCAGAGAAGGCTCTGGAAGAGGCGGGGTGTGGAACTGTGTGCTGCGAGGCGGGCAGCATGGCCTCACTGCAAAGGTGACAGCTCAGCAAAGACCCGAGAGAAGACAGGGACAACTAGGGCGGAGGGGTCCAGACAGCGCGGAAGGCAAGTGCAAAGGCCCTGGGGCAGGCATGGGCGCAGCTTGCCCTGGAGACAGGAAGAGGCCAGGCGGCAGAGGGAGTGGGCGGGAGCTGAAGTCAGAGAAGCAGCCTGGCCTGGGAGAAGGGTCTCTGCCCTGGCACCTAGAGAGACAGCCGGAGTGGGAGAGGCCGCTGAGCAGAGCAGAGCAGGGTGTGACTTGGACTTGGACGTGAACAGGACCCCCTGGCTGTTGTGGGAACAGACTGGGAGGGAGACGAGGGTACAAGCGGGGGGACCTGAGAGGAGGCTCCTGGGATCGTTGTGGGGAGATGGTGGCGGACCAGGGCAACGGTGGGTCCGCGTGGCTTGTGAAGGTAGAGCCACTTACTGAGCATTTAGCGAGTCGGTCCCCCCAACAGCCCTATGAGATAGATACTATTATTATCCTGGTTCACGGCGTTTTTCTGCAGCTCAGAAAAATGAAGGCGCTGGCCCGAGGCCACACAGCAAGTACGCAGCCGACCCAGCATCCCCGCCACCCAGGCCCTGGCGCTGATCGGCATTCCCTCCTCTTGCTACTTGTCTTTTGTGGCCCGTGGCTGTCCTGGGCTTCGAGTGTGGAGGAGGTAGCATTTGTCAGCACCTATACCAGCGTGTGCACCTAATAGTAGATGGATGGACAGACGGACAGACGGACGGACAAGTCAAATGAACCAGGGCAGACTCACTGCCCGTTTTGCAGAAATGTATCAGGAGGCGGCCGCCGGGCCGTGGCTGAGGTCCACGGGAGAGAGAGCCTGTGGAAGAGGGCTTCTTCAGGCACGGACAGGCGGGCCCTCCGCTGAAGGCCTGGGTGCCTGGGATATGGGTTCCAGTTTGCTGGGACGGCCGGGCCAGGGGTCGGAGTGACTGGCTGTGCGGCGTGGTGGGGGGCTTCCGGGACCCCTGGGGTCCTGGAGGGAGTGCCTGCAGAGGAGCCTGAGCTAGGTCGTCTGCCCGAGACCTAGCGGGCGGTGAGGTGGGTCGGTGCAGCAAGGGTGGTTGTGGCCCGCGGTGGGAGGGGCCCTCAGCCTGGTTCTGCAGCACACAAGGCTGCCCGTACCACGAGGCCGGGCTTGGCAGGGCCCAGACCCCCTCCCGGGGCAGCCCAGCCATCCGAGCCCTCCCCCGCCCCCCCTTCCCTGACCTTCCCTGCTGCCCAGAACCAATGGGTTAATTAGATAACAGAGCCTTTGATTAGCGGGGGAGGGGGAGGCCCCTGGGCGCAGGGAAGGGGGCCCAGAAGGAGGGAGGAGAGGTGCCCGCCCCGTTCAGAAGGAGAAAAAGACGGAGGGAGGGGTGAGAGGGAGGGAGGTGAGGCACAGCTTGGCTCTGCACTGCCGTGTGACTAGAAATTGTAATCGCGGAGAAAGAGAGCGAGACAGACAGAGCCCGGCCGAGGAGGGAGACCAGGACAGACGGACAGATGGACGGAGGATCTGACTGAGACAGGCTTCCGGAAGGCCAGGGGGCGATGGGGACAGAGTGAGAGAGAGGAGGAGATGGAAGAGGAGGAGAGAGGAGGCCTGGTGGTCCCAGGGGAGGCCGGACAGTGAGGGGGGCCGCCTGACAGGGCTCGAGGCCTGAGGAGAGCACGGGACCAGAGGCAGAGGGGCTGAGAGAGAGGAGAAGGGGGCTGGGGTCTGTGGCAGGTGGAGAGGAGAGAGGCTGTCGGCGGGGGGAGAGTGGAGGCAGAGGTGGGGGAAGGGGCAGGGACCAGAGGAGGAGAGCAGGGAGGGGAGGAGGAGAACACTGCTGCAGTGGCCTACGACAGCCGCCCCCCGGGGGTGGGAAGGGTGACAGGAGACGAGGGGGGGGCGCGGGGAGACCCAAGAAGCCCCTGCGCCCCCCCCCCAAGCACGACCTCGACGGAACCCAGAGAACTGGAGAGGCAGAGCCGGGCAGTGGCAGCAGAGGCTGGAGGCATGTGGAGGGGGGGCCTGGGGCACAGGGAGAGGCCCAGCGGAAGCCGAGCCACCAGGGTGAGTGTCCCCTCTGTGGGAGGGGACAAGGACGGAGATGGTGAGGGTGCAGGAGGGAAGCGGGGAGACCCAGCCGCTGCAGAAGCAGTGATGGGGGTGGGGGGGATGCGGGCTGGCAGCAGCAGAGACGGGGACGGATGAGGAGGCAGAGACATCACGGTGGTGCTGCAGGCTCCCGCCGTCCCAGCGGCGTCCTGGCTCGTGGGTCCCCCGGCCTCAAATTCTGGCCCCGTTGGGCTGCACCAGTCCCTTGGCTTAGAGGGTGTGGGCTGGGTCCTCGCCAGTCTTAGGAGGTGGGAGTGTAACCGTGGGCTCAGGACAAGGACAGAGCCTTAGCCTCCCTGTCACACTGGGGAAGCAGAGACCCTGCCGTCCTCAGAGAGACGCACTCCCAGCCCCCAGCCCCCAGCCCTCCGGGTAGAAAAACGAGTTTGGGATACAGATGGAATTAACCCTCCTCTCTCTGTCCCTCTGCCTGCCTCTCTGCGTCTCTCCGTCCTTCTCTCTCATTTCTGCCTCTCTGTTCCCCTCTGTCTCTCCGTCCCTGTCTCCGGCCACCTCTTGCTCTCACACACACGCACAGACATACGCACAGGCATTTTTATCTGAGTTGAAATGATTCCGGAAACTGCGGGAGGAGAGAGGGAACGTGTGCTCGTGCCCGTGCACGGGGGCCTGTGTCCGTGGGTCTGAGCCTGCCGTGTGAGGGCGTGCCCCTGTCACTGCTGGTGGCATGAGTGTGCAGACGGCTCCTGGGGACGCACGGGTCGGCGGGGCCGAGCAGGGCTCGCTGGCGTGGGTGCATCAGTGTGTCCTGGACACCGCGCTTGTGTGCGGGCTGGGAGCCACAGCGTGGCCCCAGGGCCAGATCCCCTCTGCCCTCCCCGCCGCAGGGCTCCATGCCCTGGGACAGCCACTTTCTCTCCAGGAGGAGAGAAAAGTGTTCTCATCTGTGAGCTGGGCCCCTCACCGCGTCTTCCTCTGCAACCGGGAGGCATCGGGCGAGGCAGCCATGTGTGGCGTCTGTGCCGGGAAGAGGCTTGCTCAGAAGTCCCAGGCATTCTTCAACACTGTTGTTTTTGTTACTGTTAGCTTATCCTCCTGACCCCACACTGCCTCCCCGCTCCCAGAACTCAGGCACAGGGTCCCAGGCCCCCAGCTCAGGCCCTCCAGAGGCCCGGTGTCTTGGCCTGGAGACCCTGGAGACCCTGTCACTCCGGGGCAGCCTGTGTACCATCCCCACTGTGTCCCCCCACCCCCGCACTGACTCCCAGCCTCACTGGCCACGCCCCTCACCTCCGCAGTTGCCGAGTCTGGCACCTCGTGTTCCTTCACGTTTTCCTGTGTGTCTACCTCAAATCCCTGCACCTGCTGTGAGGCCGCCAGGGCCTGGACTGGCTGAGAGGGGACGGAGGGCAGCATGTAGCTGGACCGAGTGCGACCGAGGGTGTGCAGGCGCGGGGTTGGGGGGGGCTTGGCCTCCGTGTAAATGCTCCGGGAGGGAGAAGCAGGGGGACAGGACAGGAGGCTGGAGCTCCCTCCCAGAGACTCACGCAGGCGGCCAGCGGATCGGGGTGGGTGCTGTGATGGGAGCCAGAGCCCGCCCCGACGTCCTGCCTGCCTCAACGCCCTTTCTCCGTCATCTTTGTCTCGTCTGTCTCTCTCTTCATCTCCACCTATTTATCCGCCTTTCTGACATCATGCCGAGAACTAAGTTTTGAATCTGGCTGGCTTCGCCACTGACTGGCCACGTGACCCTGGGCAAGCACGGTCTCGCGCCCGGCCTCAGTTTTCAGCTCTGTGAAATGGGCCTAAAGCCTTCCCAGCAGGGAAAGGATGAGACTAGGCGAGAGCAGAGAGGTGCTGGCGGTGGCCACAGCGGCCAAGAGCTGGGGGGCGGGGAGCAAATGGGCCACACGGGCTCCCTGTCCCTCACCGGGCCTCTCCCCCTCTCTCCCTGACAGCCCCCCGGCGTCCACGCGGAGCATGAACATTGAGGATGGCGTGTGCCCGCGGCTCCCCGTGCCCCCCACTGCCGCCCAGTAGGATGTCCTGGCCCCATGGGGCCCTGCTCTTCCTCTGGCTCTTCTCTCCACCCCTGGGGGCCGGCGGGGGCGGCGTGGCCTTGACCTCGGCTGCCGGAGGGGGCTCCCCGCCGGCCACCTCGTGCCCCGCGGCCTGCTCCTGCAGCAACCAGGCCAGCCGGGTGATCTGCACGCGGAGAGAGCTGGCCGAGGTCCCGGCCAGCATCCCTGTCAACACGCGGTACCTGAACCTGCAGGAGAACGGTATCCAGGTAAGCCCTCGGCGGCGGGCGGCAGGGTGGGCGCGGGCGGCGGCCGGTCCCTCCTCCCCGAGCTGGCGAGGGCCTTCTGAGCCGACCCCAGCCGCCCTTCACGTGTTAGTCCCTGGGCACTTCCGAGGTGCTGTCTGTACCCTATTAAGTGCCACCAAGGCTGTCTGGGTTTTCTCAGGCCCAAGGCTCCCTGTCTTCGTGCCAGCATGTTGGGGCCCAGGGCGGAACCACCTGCCCGCCTCCCTCAGCGGGACAGGCAAACCCCCGACCGGGCCGGCTCTGGACTCACAGGTCCAGCTGAGAGCCTCCCTTCCATGGGGCCTCTGGGCTGTGTGCGCCCACCCCGCCCCCCGCCAGGCACCTGCAGCATGGCCTTGATGGCGTGAGTCTGTACCTCTGTGCTTTCATCTGGAAAAGGGGTTAAGAGCCCCTACCCAAGGGCTCGGGGATGGGTTTCATACTTGTCGAGGGGTCAGAGTCATCCTGGTACCTGGTGAGCCCTGCTTTGTTGCCCGTGCGGGGGCTAACGCCCCCGCTTCCGGGAGCTGGTGTGCCGATAGGAGGCTCTGAGCCCCAGGGCAGTTGCCACCTGATCAATTACGACTGTGACTCAGATGGGCCCTGTCTGAGGCTCCGGAGGCAGAGCGGTGCCTGTTTAAAGCTAGATCTCTCTGCTGCTTGGTTGGTGCCCAGGCCGGTCCTCTGTCCTGGAGGACAGGGGTGGCCGTCCAAGGTGCACCGTCGGGTGTTGAGCAATCCCTCGATACGAGGTACCGGTAACACCCGCTCCCGGTTCCCGAAACATCTCCAGATAGCGCCAGATGTTCTGTGCGGTGACTCACCCTGGTGGAGGTCCCACTGTTTCAAAGGCGTCGGTCAGTCCCCTGTCCCTGCGCAGTCCTTTCCAGCCCCAGCCTGGAGATCCAGGAGGAGGAGGGTTCCGGTACTGATGTCCCAGGGCCCCCCGAGCTGCCATTCCGTCCTCCGCCACATTCCCTGGCCTGTCCCTCCAGAGGATGCAGGTGGGGAGGTGGGGGCTCTCTGGCCACCGTTTGACTGTCCTGGAACCAGGGCTTTTAGGGGGGCAGTGCCCAGGGGCTGCCAAAGGCAAGAGGGCTGTCCCTTCCTGGGTGGCCTTGGGGCCAGGGCAAGTGAAGCCAGGGTCTGGGTCCAAGAACCGATGTCACATCACCCTGGTCACATCACCCACCCCTGCTTCTGCGGGACTGCCTGTGTCTTCTGGCTCCGAGCTACCTGATCAGTCACCTCCTCCAACAGGGCACCTCTGAGTCCACCCTAGTCCCTCCAACTGCAGCCCCAGCTGACCCGACCATGTCTTCCTTAAAGGGCGGCACTCCGAACTTCATTGTCACCATGCATCTGCCCCGCACCACCCCGTCCTCCGTCCGTCCTCCATTTACACACAGGCAGGACAGTGAGCAGATGCTGCCCGTTCTAGGTGACGGCCAAGACCCCGCAGAGCCAGCCCTTCCCTGCCCCTGCCCGGCTTGCATTCTAGGAGGGAAGAAACAGTAAAGGAATAAACAGGGTTTCAGGTGGGGACACTGTGTTGGAGAAATAGAAGCCGGAAGCCAGCCTGGAGTGAGCGCCTCAGGCTGCGGCGATGAGGAGCTGCTGCCCCGCTCCTGCTGCAGCCCCAGGCTGGAGCGGCGGCCCCTTTTCTCTTGGTGGGGGGGGGGGGTGCTCGATGGACAATTCAGTCC
>PVJD01015315.1:0-25409 GCA_004026545.1 Mormoops blainvillei | reverse complement strand
AAGGAGGGATGGGGTAGAGGGTGGGGGGAGGAGGGGTTGGTGGGGGGAAAATGGACAAAACCATACTTGAACAACAATAAAAAAATATTTCCACAGATACCCTAACCTTCAGGAACCACCACCTTGATCAGTCAGCAGCCATCAACACTGAGTCAAGACCTTTGCCAGTAAAAAGATATGACTCTCTGAAGTCTCAGATGATGGTTTCCATTTTTGATCAATAAAACATTTTTAATTAAGATATGCATATTTTTAAAAATAATGCTATTGAACACTTAATAGACTATAGTATAGTATAAACATATTTTTATAAGAACTGGAAAACCAAACACTTTGTTTGACTTGCTTTGTTGTAATATTTAGTTCATTGTGGTTGCCTGGAATGGAACTCTCAATATCTCTGAGGTGTGCCAGTGCTTAAATCTACTAAACAAATTCACATCTTCAATAATTCATCATGAGAAAAGAGGATCTTCTCTAATAGAGCATAAACTAACAAAACCCTCAGAAACAAAAATTAACTTTGAGGCATTAGTTACAAAAATAGAGGATTGGGGAGCTTGAGACAGAATTTCTAGGAAAGGTTCACTTAATCTCCCTATAGAAGGAAAGAAATATTCCTCAAAACTCTTCACCATCTTTTATCAAACATCTCTAAAATACCAAGAAGCTTTCTTATCACTAAGTTAGTTTCAGAGGTTTCATGCATTTAGTAGGGGGAGGGATGCTTGAAGAAGGTACACTAATGGATCAGTCACTAGAAATAGCACACCTGTCCAATATTGTTGAAGGAGTATTTTGCGTTACATAAGACTCATGTAAACCTCATTGTTGGAGATTTATTGGCAAATTTAATCTTTTCTAAATGTGTCATGATTTGTAGACTTCTAACAAAATACATCCATCTAAAAACAGGTGACCTGGGAGACCTAAAGCAAGCCAGCTTCATCTCTTAGTCTGTCCCTATAACATGTGCAGGACATGATTTCTGAGCCACCAGGAAATTCTTGCTGCTCAAAAATTATTTTGCCACTGCCTGTCACAATGACTGAAAATTTACCATTATGAGTTATAATTTGGTACAATAAACTGTTGTCAAGATTATTACCAAGATAAATGTTATATGCCTTGTTCGGGTCAGGCTGAATGCTAGCTGATAAGAAGTTTTCAGTATGTACTTTGTCTCAATTCAGTAAAGTTCAATGGTGATTACCATTTTGGTGAAGCATAGCTAGTTTCTTGTATGAAATGATTTATAGCTCTAAACAAAGCAAAGTAACTGTTCAAACTGACCATTGCTGATCTCCCAGGAAGCTTGAAATGGGCTGAAATTATAATTCTAGCTTAAGCCCTGATGACCATAGGTTAGGATCCAGATATCGGAATAATTAAAACACTTGTCCATTGGACACTTTAGGGACTATGCAGCACTCTTTGTGAAATGACCAATACTTATAAAAAGTCCTACTATGTGCCAAGGACTATTTTAGTATCTCTGTTTATGCATTTCATGTAAACATTACCATAATCTTGTGGGGTGAATTCTATTTCCATTTTAGAAATGAGGACTATGAATTTACACCTAGGCATATATGACATCTAAGCTACCATGCCAGATTACCTCATTCAGGACAAAATACCCATTTTTAGTGCTACGTTCATATTTGGGAAGGAATGAAAGTGCTACTAACCTCTGTACTACTTAAATTATAATTTCTTGGCCTCTGTAGTTTCAGGAATCAGTAAGAAAACCAGCTAATTTTTATCAATAACTATAAGAAAGAGTTTGATATTTATGCAATTATTAATTGTAACTTATTTTTACTTTATTAAACTTTGTAAAATAATAGTATGTCATCAAAGGAGATAACCATATAAATAAGAATGTGACCTGATAAAGACTCAAAATCCCTAGGATTGTCCTTCATTTTTCTTATCATCTTTTTGAAGAGTTAGTTATAGTTAGGGTGACCTTGGATTAGATCATCACATTTTATCTATCTAAATATATACATCTCTATCATCCATTTCTATCTATCATCTATCTATTTATCTATTAATCATCTATCACCATCTATCTAGTAATTGTAAAATAATATTTGATCCATGTTTCCTGTAGTTCACATTGTTCCCTTTTCTATTGATATATGAAAATTCTCTATTGGTGACATATACAATGAAAGACCAAATGTTCAAAGAAACCTTAGAATGGATACTCTTCCTGAAGACAACTTCATAGTCTCTGCCTGTTATCCAAGGTGTTCCTTATCCCAGAAGTAGTCTACTTATTCAGTTCCAACTTCCAGTAGGAAACATCTATTGACAGAACTGCTCTCTCCTTCATCTCTTTTCTACTGTACTTTGTCCCCTATCTCTATGGTCTGCTTCTATTCTTTTCTGGAAGCAAACAAAACAACAGCTCTCTGACTGTCCAGAACTTTCCATCTTTTCTGACTCATCATAGATTTTATTTCCTTGAGAATAAGACATAAGTACACAGTGAAATTTTACATTTTTGAAATCCTGTAGCTTTCCAATTCAGACATGGAAATGTAAATACCACCCCAATATAAACCATATTAATGTCACTGTTCAGGCTGGCAGTAGGTGGTGGTACTCTTGATTACACACTATACACTAGAATACACTACAGTGTGTTAGTATACACTAGAATACACCCTGTGAAGTGGGTATGAAGTCTGAGAGGAAGCCTTTCCTAGACAACTGGGTTCTTTCTAACAACCCACATCTTAATAATTGCATTAATATTTTCATGTTTCATGTATAAACTGTAATATCTCAGACTTCAAACTGCTTTACAAAAGGGGCAAGTGATTTTTTAAGTGCTCTCAGTGCCTGAATCAGGAAGTAATTAACAATAACAACAACAACAAAAAAACACAAATAGAGTGTGGAAGATGGCGGTGCAGGTAAATATGGCTCACCTCCTCACACAACCACGTCAAAATTATAACTAAACTACAGAACAACCATCATTAACAACTGTCAGATATCACACAAAACAGAAGATCTACAACTATGGAATTTCAGAAGAAACTACATCCAGACTGGTAGAAGAGGTGGAGATGCAGAACAGGCTGGTCCTGCACCCATGTGTGGCAGATAAAAATCAGCAGGGATATCTCAGGAGCAAGGGTTCCCAAGGCGACACTAGGCCCCACAGCCCAGGGTTCCAGTGCCAGAAAGATAAGTGGTAACTTCTGGCTATGAAAACCAGCAGGGATTGAGGCTTTGGAAGACAAACTCCTAGAGTTTCAGGTAGTTCCTCCTAAAGGGACCACACACAGACTTACTTGGACTTACCCTCTCTGAGTTCCAGCACAGAGACAGAAGCTTGGGAGGCATCAAAGACATACAGGGAGGACCTAAATTGTCCGGCATCAGGGTAAGAACTGTTGGGAACTTTCTCCCAGGGAGAAGTGCTTGCAGAGGTCATTGTTTCTTTTCTGAGTGCTCCCCACACACACAGCTATAGGCTCAGCCGGCAGGCACCATATCTGAGACTCCATCAATCTGGCTCACACTGTTTGCCTACTCTGGTGATTCACTGAGGCTCTGCCTCACCCAACTTATGGGCCCACTCAGGATGTTTCCAGTGGATTTTCTGTGAAAAATGGATTGTCCCGACTCATGCTACAGATGTTGCCAAATTCTCACAAACAGCATCTGGCTGCAGCATTCCGGATGCCTATTGCTAAGTGAACCCAGGCTTGGCAGAAGCAGCAAAACAGCTGGCCTTGGTTCATACCTTAGACTTCCCTGGATACTTCCAAACCCAGCACAAGTAGTAGAAAACTACAGATTGCTTTGAAGCTTACTTGGGTGGCCCCAGACGGAACACAGGGGTGGCTGACCTTGACCTGAACTTCCTAGGAGGCCCCAGAGTCTGCACATCCAGTGCACAGCTACAGACAACATCAGAGCACCACCACCCAACCACCTCCACAAGTGACATACTCAAAGTGTGAACTCACAGGACACCAAAGACCTGCTGAAATAAGTCCTTCTCTGTGGGGTGGGCCTCTACACAGCTGACCCTCCACAGTGGTTAGATGATGGTGGTCAATGGTGTCTCTGTCCTTGCAGTTGATAGGCCTGGGTAAATCCCTTTCATTGACCTGTCAGCAGCAATCAAGACTTGGCTGTAGGAGAGGTATATGCACGGCCCACACTGTGGGCACACCTTGATTTCCTAGGTTGGCTGATAAAGGAGGCTGTGCCACTGGGCCCTACAAGACACTTACTAAATTTGGCCACTGTACTAAGTCAGGGTGTCATAGCAGCTCTGCCTAATACATGGAAATAAACACAGGGAGGCTGCCAAAGTGATGATAAAAAGAAGCATAGCTGAAATGAAGGAATGGAGAAAAACTCCAGAGGAAGAACTAAACAAAATAGAGGCAAGCAACCTGTTAGATGTTGAGTTTAAACACTGGTTATGGGGATGTTCAATGAACTTAGTGAGAACTTCAATAGCATAAAAAAGGACATGGAAAGTTAAAAAAGAACCAGTTAGAAATGAAGGTTATACTAACTGAAATAATGAATAATTTATAGGGAATCAACAGTAGAGTGTATGGAGCCAGGAATCAAATAGGTGACTTTTGTAATTGATATAAAAATTTATGAAACTATTGTCTTTTGATAAAATGTGTTATATTAAAACTAACTGAGCAACAATTAACAATTTTAAAAATTACATTTAATATGACATTCAAAGAATAATTCAAATGACTTACTTTTTTCTAGTACCTTATTTTGATTATAGCTATTTACCAAAATCTTGTCTGACAAGGAAATAAGGACCAAAATGGAAACAATGTTTTAAATATTACTACATTCAAGTCGGTGTATTGCGTGCCAATTACTTGAGGCCAATTATGCCTAAGTCTGAACATTTTGGGAGCCCTATTACTCAAGTCAAAATAGCTTATTCCTAAATAAGTTCTATTAAAAACTATGGTATTCTGGCAGTGACTATTGCTTATGTAAAAAATGTATACAGAATAACAAAAATATTTAAAGAAAAATTTCATAAAAAAAGGAAAAAAATGTTAGGCAGTATCCCAAAGTATGGGTGTGGTATATGTCTATCAAAGAAAGAGTAAATGATGTCCTCACACTCACATTATAATACAGGATATTTTCACACTTTCATATATATTAAATCATAGCATAATATTTAATGATATTTTATTAAAATTAAACAGAATACTTTAAATTTCTAATTAAACCTGAAATAAAAGTAATAACCCATGTTCATTAATTACACTGTACTAAGGTTTCATTTTAATATAGCCATTATGAAAATTTCAGTTTTATATTAATATAGTCACATAAACTTATATGGGTTCTCTCTCCTTCCTGCATACAAGTGAAGGCGGACACCAAGTCTGAGTCTCCATAAACCTAACTAACCCTGTTTGCCCTGCCCTGGTGATTTCCTATGACCACACCACACCCAGCTTGGGGACCTACAGAAACTATTTCTACTGTTTTTCTTTATATAAATGGCCTGTTTTGCTTCATTTTACAGACTTTCCTAAAAATCTCTTAAAAGTTCACAAACTCCAACAAAGCATCATCTGGTCTTGGCAAAGGCCAAAGTAGCATCTGGCTAAAAAGTCCCAAGCTTAGCACTTATGGCTACCAGTCACGGTTTGCAGCTTAACCTCTCACAGGCAATGACAGGCAATATAATTTTTTTATATAAACAATAGTCACTGGCAAGCCCAGCACAATGGTGACCATCTTCAGATCACATTGTAGCTTATACCAAGTGACTATGGGTAGGACATAGGTAGCAGCTGACCTGGACTTGCACCAGAGTCCTTCCCAAAATGTTCTAGTATCAGTGCACCTAGCATCTAGCTGCACACCACACCAAAGCACCACCCAAACACCTCAACAAAGAATCTACCCCAAGAGTGGACTTGGAAGGCAACAGAGACCTGCAGGTGAATCCTGCTCTATATGGTAAGTCCCTGTACAGCAGCTCTTTCACTGTATTCATGGTCAGTCCTCACAGCCTACCAGTCAGAAGGTCAATATCTCCTACTGATGTGCTAACAGAAATCAAGCCTCAACTACAACAGGAGGACAAACACAATTACACAAGAGACATACCTGTAGCACCCAGTTTAGGTGACTTGGGGAAACTTTGCCACTAGGTTTCAAAGATACCTACTACATAAGGCCACTCTATCTAGACTGGGAGACATAAAAACACTATCTAATACATAGAAACAAACACAGTAAGGCTGCCAAAAAGAGGAGACAAAGAAACATGTCCCAAATGAAAGAACAGAACAGAACAAAACTCAAAAAAGTAATAAATAATCTATCAAATGCAGAATTTAAAACACTGGTTATAAGGATTCTCCATGAACAGGCACAATATAAATAATATCAGTGAAAACATCATAAAGGTATAGGAAATTTAAAAATGTGGATAGAAAATATAAAATAAGCCAGTCAGAAACGAAGAGTACAATCACTGAAATAAAGAATACATTAGAAGGAATAAACAGTAAATTAGATAAAGCAAAATATTTAGTCAATTATTTAGGTAACAAGTAAGCAGAAAACATCCAATTACCATCACCACCACCATAACAACAACAAAATTTAAAAATTATGTGTTTAAGATGTCTTTTGGATGACATCAAGTGTACCAACATACATAGTGTTGGTGATGGTTCTCTTCATAGTGGCACCAAAAGGAGAAGAGAGAGAAAAAATTGAAAACCTATTTGAGGAAATAATGGCCGATGACTTTGTTAACTTGGTGAAGGAAATAGACATAAAAGTCCAGGAAGAGCAGAGAGTCCCAAAAAATAATGAACCCTAAGAATCACAACCAAGACAAATACTTATAATATCAAAAGTTAGAGACAAACGGTCTTAAAAGCAGCAAGAGAAAAGCAGTTAGTTACCTATAAGGGAGCTCCCACAAGACTATCAGCTTATTTTCAACAGAAACTTTGCAGGTGAAAATGGATTGTCAATAATATTCAGACATGATGAGCAAAGACCTACAACCATGATTACTGTACACAGTAAGGCAATGATTTAGAATCAAAGAACAAATTAAGAGCCTCCAAAACAAAACAAAACAAAATTAAAAAAAAATAGTTAAAGGAGTTCATCACTACCAAAACAGAAATACAAGAAATATTAAAGGGACATTTTGAAGAAGGAGGAGGAGGAGAAGGAGAAAGAATAGGAGATGAAGAAGAAGATGAAGGAGGAGAAAGCCAAAATATGAATAATAAAATGGCAATAACTACATACCTATCAATAATTCTTTAAATGTAAATATATTAAATTCTCCAATCAAAAGGCATAGGGTGGCTGAATGGATAAGAAAACAAGACCTATATAAAAACCTGCCTACATGAGACCCACTTCAGGTGGAGAGGCCCACACAGACTGAAAGTAAAGAAATGAAAAAATATATTTTATGAAAATGGAAACAAACAAAAAATTATAGGGAAGCAATACTTATATCAGACAAAATAAACTTTATTTCAGACAAAATAAACTTTAAAACAAAGGCTATAAAAAGAAACAAAAGAAAACCCAGGAATTCTACTTCTGGTTATTTAGATGAAGAAAATCAAAATGCTAACTTGAAAAGACATATGCATCTTTATAGTTGCAGCAGCATTTTTTTTTACAGTGGTCAGGATATGCAAACAACATAAGTGTTCAAGAATGTATGAATGAATAGAAAAGAAATGGTCCATGTATACAATGGAATATTTCTCAGCCATGCAAAAGAATGAAGTCTTACCACCTGCAAAATTGATGAATGCAGAGGGTATTAGGTTGAATGAAGTGGGTCAGCTAGAGGAAGCTCTCATATTATTTTATTTACATATGGAATATTTAAAAATACACAAGCAAAATCCAGAAATAGACCCTGGCCAGGTATTTCATTTGGATAAGCCTAGTTGCATATTTGTCCATTAAATAGATACTAATATTTTATGTTTTAGAAATCACAGTGGTTAAACAAATTAATGAAGCTTGTTAACTGCTTGATATCATTTTTAATTATAGAGAACAACAATGCTTTCTGTAGAATACAGTCATCTTTTGTGGTCCATGGTCATTATAAAGCTCTGGGTTTTGCCTTTTGCTAACCATATTTTATTTAAAACAAAGTGAAACATCCAAAGGGCTTGTTGTTGATTTTTGGATTAGAAAAATTTGTTTGGAAAGTAATTATTGTTTATTATTCTTTATGGTGCAATTTATTTATATTCTCTTAAAGATTCCAAGTGTGTGCATGTGTGTGCATTGTGCTTGTTATACTGCAGATGAAACCCAGTCAATTGTGCAGGAAAGAAAATAAACTTTTGAACACTTCTATTAAATATTTCCAGTAGACAGACAAGCTGTGTTCTCAAACATTGACCTATAGTTAACCTTACTCTGTGTATTTTCTTGTAAAAAGATGTAGCAATTCCAAAGAAGGGCAAGGAGAGAGCTTCCAGCAATTTTGATGCCTGAATCTTTTAGTTTAAAAGGTGTTGAAAGCTGTTTTAAGTCAAACACGTTTTTTAAATTTAGAAAGAGAACAAAGAGTTTGCATCACTTATGATATGAGAATCTTTTCTCTTAATTTGTTTCTCCTCTTATCTTTCTTAACTTTTAGTTACCTCTCTTACAGCATGATTGTAGGACTTAGCTACTGAATTTTTCTTCCAACCTCCAATCTCTCAAGAACTATTTTTCCTTTCTATTACCAAATATTTTTCTTTTATATCTTCTCTGTGGATCGTGATGTTTTGCAATGGTTCTCAAACTTCAGTGTACATAAAAATCACCTAGAACCTATGATCATGATGGAACTTATTGGTCCTCATCCTCACATTCTGAATCAGGTATAGAGTGATGCCCAGGGCCTTTTTCACTCAGAGGACTTTCATGTACTGTTTGGGTTTAAGTACACCAAATAAATAGCCTAAAGGTGGGCTGACAAACTCTGGCCAATGTGCATCAATTCTAGCCTGATGCTTGCTTTTGAAAATGAAGTTCTATTAAAAAAATAGTCAAATGTGTTTGTTAACATATTATCTGTGCCTTCATTTGTGCAGAGATGAGTAGTTGTGAGAGAAACCTTATGGATTGTAAAGCCTAAGATATCTACTTTCTAACATTTTATAGCAAATGTTCACTAATGCCTGGTCTGAAGTCCTGAAATATATTTGCATTGTATTTCTAGGCTTTTTAAACACAAATATCATGATGAAAATGAAATACCATCATTTTAGAGATAAAATCATCCTAGCAAATTCCTCCAGGAAAACTTCCTTTGACATGACTGTTGATCTAAAGAACATGACATGAGCAAAAAGTCAACATTCCCTCATATCATGGTGCAAAAGTTATGTGCCACCTTTCCCACCCCAGTGTAATTGGAAGGATTCATTTGTGTCTGAGGAGGTCTAATTATCCTTGACCTATCATGAAAGAGGAGGAAAGACTTTAAGAACATGTAATGGATTGAGAGTTCTTATCTTCTACAGTGATCTTGATACTTAGAAATAGTAAACTTTGGACAGTGCAGAAGTTTCACTTGCAACCATTACATGGAATGCATGATGCTATACAATCACTTAACTGTGATAATTACACACCATTGATTGTTCTAACGATTACCCCAATTTCTAAAAGTTTTAATCATTTAATTTAGATGTCCTCCCTCACCACCAAACAGAGCAACCTTTAAGTCACAATTTCAAAAGCCATTCTCTGCACACTGTTTATCTTACAACTACCTGAAATATATCAATCACATCTTCATATATGAAATTTAATTACTACCCCTCAATTGTATAATTGCCTTAACAAGACAATTGTATCATTACTACTATTAAAAATATTTTTATTCAACAAAATGGTGTACTGGAAAGTTCCAATTTCCTCTTTATCCACAAAAATATTAAAAAATATATATTTATATAGATGTCCTAATCAACTTTTCTGAGCTCTAGAAAATAGTCAAAATTTTATAGCAATCAATCAAATGCATGATCAAGATTTTTACTCAAAAGAGAAGGAAAGCATTGCAGTATATTTTAACCCTTACCTCAGTCCTTGTACAACACAATAGTAGTTTAAATCTTTAGCAGAAAACAATCTATTGTAAGTCTCAGCACCTACATCACCTCCCATGCTGGAGAGAGATGAGCAAACCTTATTTGTAAAGTAAAATAAAATATATTATGGATATGCGACAGCAGATTTAAGCAGGCAGAAGAAAAAATCAGAAAACTTAAAGATACTAAAATTGAACTTATTGAGTATGATGAGAAAAAAAAATAAAGAAAAGTGAATGGTGCCAAATGGACTTGTGGAATATTATCAAACAGACCAACATACACATTATGGGAGCTAAAGAGGAGAAGAAAGAGAATTAGGCAAATGAATCTTTGAAGAATAATATACAAAGCCTTCCAAAATTTGATTAAATATATAACTGTAAAAATCTAAGATATGCAAAGAGCTCGAAATGGGACACACCCAAAATTACACCAAGAAGACATATTGTAATCAAGTGAACAAAGACCAAAGACAAAGAAACATTCTCAAAAGTAGCAAGAGAGGAAAAACTTGTCACATAGATTCTCAATAATACTCAAGCTGAATTCTCTTGAGGAACCTTAGCATTAAAAAGAAATAAGATAGCTTATGTAATGTGCTAAATGGAAAGAAATAAAGAAAACAAAGAATTTTATTCCCAGGAAAAGCGGCATTCAAAGTTTGGGGATAAATTAAAATATTCCAAGATAAACACAAGATGAAGTAGTTTATTACCACAAGACTTGCCTTACAAGTATTACAAAAGATAATTCTTTAAGTTGCAATAAAAGTATGTTAGAAAGTAACTCCAAGATATATGAAGATATAAAAGCCCTAGTGAATGTATTTGCCAATATTATTTTGGCTATGCTTTGTCACTCTACTTTTTATTTTCTATAGAATTTAAACAACATATGAATAAAATATTTATATATCCATGACACCCAGTGCATAATGTATGAAGATAGAATTTTGGCATCAATAGCAAAAAAGTGGGCCAAAATGGGGGGGTGGGCAGAACAGAGGAAGGGAGGTCAAGGAACGTATATGAGGGACTCGTGCACAAAGCTGGGGGGCTGGAATCAAGGTTGTGAGGTGGGGATGGAAGGGGTGGTGAGAGGGGTGGGGAGAAAATGAACAAAACTGTACTTGAACAATAAAAAAAATACAAAAATGTTATTAAGTCAATCAGAAATCTGAGTTTTTTTAGGATTGATTTCTGGAGAATTATAGTTTTTGTATGAGGTTGAACTTAAGTATCAGTTCAAATTAGATAGATTCAGTTAGGATGTTATATGTAATCCCCATGATAACCACAAAAATACCTACAGAATATCTATGAAAGAAGATGGAAGAAATCAAAGCATGCCATTCTAGGAAATCAGAAAGATATTGCATTAGAAAGCTCAAGTCCCTCATTTCTCTGTTCAAACACCAAACAGACAACAATGTAAAGGCCAAAGTAATTTCTGGGTACGGTAGAAATCAGTTAAGCTGAAGCAACCAAGTCAATGCTTAACCAATTAAAAAAAAAATCACATTCAATGTGGTAGTAAATGTTGTAGCATTTTACTTTAACTTTAGCCTAGCCCCATGCCCAGAACCATGTGACATGGTAAGGAAGAAGTCACCCAATTAATCCAGTTCCTGACTCCTCCTTAAGAATGAAAATAAATAAATGAATCTGACACGTTCTGGCTTAAATAAGGACTGCCCAAGGGACTGGATTCTCTCTTTAGGGTCCATTAGTGACCCCTATCTAAATATTGCCAATTTGAACATGGGAATAGAGACACTGAAAGCAGTGAAAGTATGTGAGGCACATGAGAACTACATACCAATGGATGTCTGAGGACAAGAGATTGTGAGCACAGGAATACAATAGAATACCTAAGACACAGAAAGAAAAAAACAAACAAACAAGGATAACACTGTTTGAAAAATTAAGACTTTTTAAAAAGAAATGTAATCAAGGAAATGTTTTCAAGGAAACTAGAACAAAAATTCATGCACAGATTCAAGGAAGACACATCCTCAGAACAAGTATTAAGAGGACTTGCAGTGTTTATGCCAGACTGCACAAATTGAGAGAAATGGTTGTTTCTTCAAATGTCCAGTGTTAAACAAAATATCATAAAATATTCAAGAAACAAGGAAACAGGTCACTTTCAAACAAACAAAATAATTTTCCAGAAATCAACCCTAAGAAAACTGATTTCTGATTGACTTAATAACATTTTTGCATTTTTTTTATTCTTCAAGTACAGTTTTGTCCATTTTCCTCCCACCCCTCTCCTGGCCCCTGCCATCCCCACCTCCCACCCTTGATTTCAGCCCCCCTGGCTTTGTGCACGAGTCCCCCACATATGTTCCTTGACAACCCTTCCCTTGTTTACCCCCCATCATCCCCTCTGCAGATCTCTCCTCTGTAAATGAGTGGATCAGAAAACTGTGGTACAGTTACACAATGGAATACCATGCAGCAGAAATAAAGGAGCTCACACCACTCTTGACAGCATGGGTGGATCTGGAGAGCATTATGCTGAGTGAAATAAGACAGGTGGTGAAAGACAAATACCATATTTTTCACCTATATGTGGAGACTAATCAATAGAACAAACAAGTAAGTAAAATGTAACTGGAGACATTGATGTGAAGAACAAACTGATTAATAAGATTTTAAAATATTATTTTAAAAATACTCAATGAGTTAAATAAAGAGCAACTAAAACAAGAAATATTTAGCAACACAACATATGAACAAAATAAAAATATAAACAAAGAGACAAATCATTTTTAAAAAGAAAAAAAATCAAAATTCTAGAGCCAAAAGACACAATAACTGAATTGAAAAACTCATTAGAGGATAGTGACAGCAGACTAGAACAATTGGAATCAAGAATCAAGGAATTAAACACAGGTCATTTGAAATTATTGAGTCTGAAGAGAAAAAGGAAAAGAAAAACAGAGGAAAGTGCACAGAACCTAAGGGACTTATGGGCTACCATTAAACAGACTGGCATATGTATATAACATTCCAAGAAACAAAAAGGTTTGAATGAAAGAAGAGACTCACAGACGTGGACAACACTGTGGTGATTGCAGGGTGGAGGTGGGTATAAGGGAACTAAATGTTAATTAAAAAAAACTAAAACATTTTAAAAAAGATAGTGTGAAATGTGCAAATAACTTATTGTAGATATAATGGTTGAGAATTCAACAAATTTAAAGAGACACAAATAAAGGAGTACAAATACAAGAAGTTATCTAAATATAAGTAGGGGTAAAACTCAAAGAAACTCACATTAAAGCTTATTATGAAAATTTCTAAAATCAAGACAGAATATTTTGAGAGAAGCAAGAAAAAAATGTGACTTATCATAAACAATTTGGATTCTTGATATTTGTCAGCTGAGGGATCAGCAAAATCTTGCAGGGCAGAATACACTTGGTTAAACTATGTAAAGTGATGAAAGAAAAAAAATAACAAAAAACCAATATTTCTATCTTCAACAAAACTCCTTTTTAAAAATAGTGAAAGATTTTGGACTTTTCCAGATAAATAAAACCACAGGGAATTTGATACCTCCTTTCTGTTAAACAGAGAACTTCAAGCTGAAACAAAAAATAATAGAAATTATTAGACACCGTGTGGAAATATAAAGTTCTATGATAAAGATAAAATACATGTACAAACATGAAATCTATTGAATCATACATTTCAACTGTAATTTTTGTCATTTCTTAAATTCTAAAAGCAAAAGCATACAAAAATAATTTCACATATATTTTTGTATGTACTTTTGATTATGCAATTATAGTTGTCCCATTTTTTCTCCCCTTTATGCCCTCTACCCTCACCACATCCCATCATTTCACACAACTTAGTTCATGTTTATGTGTTATACATATCAGTTATTTAGCTTTTCAGTTTCTTACACTATTCTTAGCCTCTCCGTCTATGTATTTTTTGGTAAACATTTTCCAGCCATCACTTTCCCTAGCCCCACACATCCCAACCTCCCACCCTGAATTCTTCCCCCATTAGTTTTGTAGAAGGGTCCTACATGCATATTCCTTCATGACTTGTCCACTCCTTTTCTCCAGTTATACAGCTCCCTCCTCCATTCTAGTTACTGCTACTTTTTAATTTCAATGTTGCTGGTTATATTTTGCTTGCTTGCTCATTGTGTTGATTAGGTTCAACTTATAGGAGAGATCATATGATATCTGTCTTTCACTGCCTGGTATAATTCTTTTAGCAAATTGCTCTCTAGTTCCATCCACGCTGTTGTGAAGGATAGTAGCTCTTTCTTTTCTTCTGCAGTATAGTATACCATAGTGTAAATGTACCATACATTTTGATCCACTCATTTACTGTTGGGTACTTTGGTTGCTTCCAATTATTGGCTACTGTAGATTGTGCTGCTATGAACATTGGGGTGCATAAGTTCTTTTGAATTGGTGTTTCAGGATTCTTAGGGTATAATCCCAGCAGAGGAATTGCTGGGTCAAAAGTCAATTCCATTTTTAGTTTTTTGAGGAGATTCCATACTGTTTCCACAGTGGTCGCAATAGTCTGCATTCCCACCAACAGTGTACTAGGGTTCCCTTTTCTCCACATCCTCACCAGCACTTATTGTTTGTTGATTTGTTTATGAGGGCCATGCTGGCTGGTGTGAAGTGGTATCTCATTGTGGTTTTAATTTACATTTCTCTGATGGCTAGTGGTGCTGAGCATCCTTTCATATGCCTCTGGGCCCTGTCTTCCTTGGAGAAGTGTCTGTTCAAGTCCTTTGCCTATTTTTTAATTGAATGGTTTGTCTTCCAGGAGTGGAGTCATGTGGGTTTTTTATATATTTTGGATACCAAACCCTTGCCTGAGGTACCATTGGAAAAGATATTTTCCCATGCATTTGGTTCCCTTTTAATTTTGCTGATGTTTTCTTTAACCATGCAGAAGCTTCTTATTTGGATGAAGTCCCATTTGTTTATTCTTTCCTTTATGTCCCTTGCTCTAGGGGACACATCGGTGAAAATATTGTTGTGTGGAATATCTGAGATTTTCATGCCTCTGCTCTCCTCTACGGCTTTTATGGTGTCACAATTTATATAAAAGTCTTTTATCCATCTTGAGTTTATTTTTGTGTGAGGTGTAAGTTGGTGGTCGAATTTCATATTTTTGCATGTACCTGTCCAGATCTACTAACACCTTTTTGGAAGAGGCAATTTTTACTCCAATTTATGCTTCTGCATCCTTTGTCGAATATTAATTGACCATAGAGATATGCTTTATTTCTGGGCTCTCTATTCTCTTCCATTGATCTATGTGTTTGTTCTTATGCCAGTACCAGACAGTTTTGATTACACTGGTCTTATAATTATAGTTTGATGTCAGGTATTGTGATCCCTCCTACTTTGTTCATTTTTATCAAAATTGCTGTACCTAATGTTTCCCCTCAGGCTGCTGCTGCTTGGAGGTGAGAGGTATGTGTAAGCTTGATGGTTGCTGCCTTATGGTTTATGATCCAGGACTAGGATCCCAGAGGCAACTCTCTCCATTCTCTCCCAAAGTCTCCATCCCCAGTGTCTCCTCAAGTGTCTCTAGTCTACTCTGCCCCCACTTTGTAGGGATCTACTATCTGGGGCTGCCACTCTGCACTCAGCAGTCAGGCTTAAGCACCACAGGGACAGGGCACAGTCCTTCCTGGGGGCTTGGGTGTTTCCTCTCAGGCTGTTGCATCTCAAGGGCGTGGTCTGCCTGAGCAAGATGGCTGCTGCTGCATGGGGAGTGACTCAGCACCAGGATCCTGGTGGCTACTCTCTCAGTGCTCTCCTTAAAGCCTCCATCCCAAGTCTCTCCTTAGGCGTCTCCATCCCACTCTGCCCCTTACATTGCTGGAGGCCAGGGTAAGTGGCTGCAGATGAAAATTTATGTGTTGACCCTTTAAACGGCACTTTCAGTCTATAGCCCCTGTCTCTTGCATGCCTCTTTTCGCTGCTGCCTATTATTTGTGTACTTTTTCATCTCTGGTGCTGTAAGCTGGGGACCACCTCTTATGGTTTAGACCTTCTCTTCTCAGGGGGAATCCAACTGGCCTCTTAAGTATCTCTCTGGTACTGCCACCTGAGGGTACCCAGCCAGTCTTCTCTCATCTCTGCCACACTCCTTACCAGTCAGTGTGTGCTGAACTGATTCTTCTGTCTGTCCAAGGTTATAAGGCTTCTCTATCACTATTTTTCATTTGTTTGCTCCAGGTGATTTCTCCACAATTTGGTTGTAGTTCCAGATTTGTCCTGGGAGGAGGTCAGTGTGACTTCTATTCACTCCTCCACCATCTTGATACCAAGCATTGTTCTATTCTTAAACAATAAAGTAGTCTTCAGATATATTTTATTGTGTTCACAATATATAAAAGTATAACTTATGATATACCGGACATAAAGTGGGAAACAAGCAGGCTAAAAGAGGTATATTTTTATGTGAATTGTTAAGTTGTTATCAATTTATATTGATTATATAATTTCAAGATGTTTTATGTATTCCCCGTGGCAACTACCAAAAATACATGTGGGATATGTCTCAAAAAAGCAATCCAAGAACAAAGAAAAACAAAAATAGGAGACATGAGAAACAAAAATTCTATAAGATATAAATAAAACAAAATTATACCAAAAATAGTCCTTCCCTATTATTAATGATGTTAATATATGTGAATTAAACTGTGTAGATGCAGATTAGCAAAATGAATAAGAAAAATAAATAGGATCCAACTCTTTACTATGTAAAAAATACCACTTTTGATATAAAGACAAGCACAAATTGTAAATATAATGAAGGAAAAATATGTTATACAAGTTTAACCAAAAGAAAAAAATGGGTAATATAGTAATATTTAACAAATAAGTTATAAGTAAGGAACTCTCAGATATGACATATTAGAATATGATGTCTGATGATTAGAATGGAATACTTCATATAATGATGAAATGATCATTTCTTTAAAAGATGTAACAAATATTATCACATGTGCACCAAACACCATAGTTTCTAACTATAAGAAACAAACCTTGACAGAACTGAAGTGGATATAGACAGCTCTACAATAATAGTATAAGATTTAAATATCCTACAATGGGTAGAAGAACCAGAGAAGGTCAATAAAGAAATGTGCACATCAACGATACTATAGACAAGTTAGACATAAAAGACATTAATGAGACACTCAACAACAGCAAATTACTTATTTTCCTCAAAAGCATGTGGGACATTCTCCATGACAGAACATATCAGTGGTCACAAAACAATTATTAGTATCTTTGAAAATGCTTACATAAAACAAAATAAGTAATCAAAATGGAATGAAACTAAATATCAATAGCATAAGAACTTAGATTTTTTAAAAAATCTGAAAAGCCACAGACAAACAACCAATGTTACAAAAAAGAAACCACAAGCAAATTAGAAAATACTTTTGATAAAAAAGTATGTGAACACCACATAAAACTTATGAGATGCGGTAAAAAACAGTGGTAATAAGGAGTTTTAATAGTTGTCAATGTATACATTAAATAGAACAAAGATATCAATTCAATGATTTGAAATTTTACCTTAAGTAACTAAAAAGAAAAATAATGAACAAATTAAATCCAAAGCTAACAGAAAAGAAATAATACATAGTAGATACATAGTAGAGTAGATATATACAAACTAGAGAATTCTCTAAAAATAATATAAAAATAAACAAAACTATGAATTGATTATTTTAAAAAATAGAAAATTTGACAAACCTTTAGCTGGACTCACTAAGAAAAAAAGAATCAAATAAGTAAAATAAGAAAAAAATAACATCACAACTGATATTATGAAAAGAAAATAATTATAAGAGAATATTATTACCTATTATACTGAAAACTTAGATTATCTAGATGAAATTGATAAGTTTCTTTAAAAATCATAATACAAAAAGTCTAAATCCTGGAGAATTTTTTTTAGTCTGACAAACCTTTGAAGGAGGTTGAAACAGTGATCAAAATTTCCCAAATATTTAAAAACTGAGATCCAGAATTCTTTACTAGAAAGTGCTACCAAACATTTTAAAATATTAAACACTAATTCTCTTTAAATTCTTCCAAAAATTGAAGAGAAAAAAAAATAATTCCAAATTCATTCTATAAAGCCCTGTTTGCCTAATACTACAACCAGAAAAAAAAAAAAAGGCACTGTAAGAAAATGTAACTATAGAACATTAACTCATGATTACTGATACAAAGAGAATTCAACTGTTAAGAGGATTATACACTATGGTTAAGGGTCATTTATTCCTGCAATGCAAGGATGGATCCACATATAAAAAGCAATCAAATAACTACAATGACAGAATAAAGAGAAATGGAGACAACTGTGCTTGAACAACAAAAATACAAAAAATAAAAGGATATAAAGTACAAAAAGAAACATGATTATCTCAGTTGATGCAGTAAAAGTATTTTTAAAAAGGAGGAAAAAATCTTCTTAAAAAAAGCATTCAATAAAATAGTAATAGAAGAAAATTATCAGTTGAGATGGCTGCAGAGTAGCTGGTAGCTCTGTCCACTTGCTTCCAGATCAGACCAATGTTGCAGCTAAACCACAGAACGATCTACTCAAAAATCCAGTGGAGGGTGAGCAAGAGTGTGTGTGAGTGAGTGCATACAGGTATGATAGTGCAAGGAATGTGTGTGAGTGGACAAGAGCCTCCCTGCCTGCAAAGAACCCAGAAGCAGATGGCCGGGGCTCTTCAAGCAGAGCAACTGTCACCACTTCTGCCCAGTCTAGCACTTCTGGCTGCACAACATAGATTAGCTGCAGCTCAACTCAGAAGCCATGAGCTCTGGGGACAGAGAAAGATGGCTGGGAAGGTGCTGGCTCCAGAGGAAGTGTGGCCAGAGCAGGCCTACCTAACGCTGAAATCTATGCAGGGAACGGGGACAGCACCCCATCACCACTCTGTGTTATGGTATCACTGTATGACTCTTCCCAATACCATACGGGAAAGATCCAGATAGAAGCTTTAAAACTGTGAGATTCTCTGACACACATTGGCCATCCTTGCCCAAGATAGACTGATTTTGAGGGAGGGATGGTGTGAGGAAAACAGAAACCCCAGGCCTCAGTGCTGCAATGTGGGGCCACACATAAACTCTTTTAAAGGAGGAGCTCAGGTGAGATTCCTTACTTACCAGGGACCTGGTGCTCGTGAGTGTTTGTGAGTATGCACAGTGGTTCTGCTAACAAAGAACTCAGAGAGATAGAGTCACACTGAAGAGAATGTGGGACCTAATCCAGTATGGATGGTGAGCAGGGACTGTTCAGAGTGGAAAGGTTGGGTCCAAGCTTTCTGTGAGAGAGTGACAGGCTGGGTCCTTGACAACCAGGAGCTGAATGCCTGAGATTTTCTGAAGCAACACAGGTCCCCTCACACACAGATGAGCCCAACCGCCACCTATGGGATTACAGGCTCTGCAAATCAGTGAAGCCAGGCTCAGGAGACCCCCACTGGGTGCATATATGTAGGGGAAAGAAGAAAAAGTACTGAAAGGGCCCATTACCACACACTATTAGCTACACTATTCCTTGTGCCCTGACCCACTAAACCCAACAGAGCAAAGAGATTAAAGGCAGTCACAACAAGGGAGGCTCAGGACAACACCCAGCCTCTGAACTAGACAGAGTTGCTCTTTATTCCAAGGAGGAAAGAACTGCCTATTTTATACAAGTGTCAACTTCCCTCACGGGAAGCAGACAGTTAATTCACCAGAAATGATACATTATTGGAAAGAATCTGGGACAGAACAAGACATGTGGCAAGGGGATGGGAAAACAGTCCCGCCATCTTCTCTGAAGATTAAATAGTGCCCAATGGGGTGGCCCAGGGTCCCATCCTCCTGAGTGTCCCAGAGACCCCTGCTAGAGGAAGGTAGAGAAGATACTGGCAGTCCTCTTGGGTCATTAAAGTAACCACTCCTGAGTCCAGGGCTGATGTAAAGCCAAAATGGCAGAACAGTGAGGTCCAACCAAATCTGAAGGAGAAAACCACAGACTGTGACTTCTTTTAGTGTTGAACAGGCTACCTAGGACCAGAATAGGACACCATCTGATATTACTAGGGGCAGATCCAGAAAGAGAAGACAGTGGTAAACACTGGCTTCTACTGAGACAGATTCCACAGCGGTCTTCTTCATGACTTGCATTGTTTTCTCTCCCACATAGCTTTTTAGCAATCATTCCTTTTCCTTCAAGTCTGTGCCTATTATGTCACCAGTTTTATTTTTTTTTAATTTTAGTTTTATTTCAAATCTCATATTTTGTTCTTCACTCCTCTTATTCCATTTTACCTTCTTACTTCCTATTTTTACTTTTGTTTTAAATTTTATTTTGTCTCTTGCTTCAGCTTGTTCTTTTTCCACACTCTTACTGTGTTTCCCACCTCCAGCCTCTCAAAATCATTTTTCTTATTATAAGGCATCTTGCTTTCATTATCTCATTCTTAAAATACCCCTATTCTCTCTATATCTAGATGTTCACTATTTTTGTATTTCAAATCTAAAATGTTAACATTCCCCTCTCCTACCCCATTTTGCCCTCCCCCTGCTCTTTCATTTTTCATTTTAAATTTTAATATTTCCCTGTCTTCATCTGATTTTATTCCCTCACTCATTATTCCTTCTCCCTCTATTCTCTCAAAATCACTTTTTCTTTGTTCTAGACATCTCTTACGCTTTTCTTTCTTTTTTCCCCCTTCTTATTCCCATCCTGCCTATATTAATCTGTGCTAATTTGTTGTTGATATTGCTGAAGATTAAATAGTGACCAATTGGGGTGGCCCAGGGTCCTACCCTCCTGGTTTTCTCCAGCTTGGTCCCTTTTTTTTTCATCATATATTTTTAAATTTTGATTTAAACCTAACTATATGCTTCCCTTATCTTACTCCTTTTCATCTTCTCCCACCTTTTTTAGGTATGATGTAAATTGTATCTTCTTTCTCTCTTTGCCTTATTCCTTACTCTTATTATTTCTCTTCTTTCTATTCTTTCAAAATCATTTTTCTTTCAGTTAGTCATCTCATATTCCTTTTTCATTTCTGATAATAGACAATCTCTTTCTACCTTTATTAATATTTGCATATTTTTTGTTAATAATATGGCTGTAGGTGGGGTTAATTTTTGTGAGCATGGTTTATTTCCTGGGTAGTTTTGTTTC
Source organism: Mormoops blainvillei (assembly GCA_004026545.1). Classification (NCBI taxonomy): domain Eukaryota; kingdom Metazoa; phylum Chordata; class Mammalia; order Chiroptera; family Mormoopidae; genus Mormoops; species Mormoops blainvillei. The sequence continues at coordinate 4,054 of PVJD01015315.1, read as the reverse complement.
ATTTTGGCAACACTTGTACAATAGCATACAGATGTGGTGGGTGGTATGACTCTCAGTCAGCTAGCCAGAGGGAAGAACCTACCAAAGAACTACCAAACAACAACCAAAACTCAATCACAACCAGAGGGCCCACAAAAATGTCATGAAGGGCATCCCAAGAACATTAAATTCAGGAGACTGTACCACTGAGTCTCACAGGTCTCCTACCACAGAAGGTTATACTAAGAATATAGGGAGTCAAAGTAGATCAAGCTATACACTGAAACAAACAAGAAGAGTCACCTAAAATGGGGAGAAAAAAAGAAACAATCCCTGATAGAAAGGAAAGGTGGATTCCTCAAGAAGAGCAATAAATGAAATTGATGCAAGAAAACTATCAGACCTTGACTTCAAAAGTATGGTTATAAAGATGTTCAAGGAGTTCAGTGAGAACTACAAGGAACTCCCTCGAAGCTACAGGTAACTTACTGTGATCTACACCAGCATAAAAAAGGAGAGAGAACCAGGAGGAAATGACAATATAATATCTGAAATGAAGAAAACATTAGAATTAATTAAAAACAAGTTAGATGAAAAAGAGGATTGAATCAGTGAGCTGGAGGACAAGGTAAAAAAAAATCATAAACAGAACAAGAAAATTAAAAATGACTCACAAAGAACAAGGAGGATAAATAGGAGCTGCAGGTCAACATGAAATTCTATAATATTCATATCATGGAGCTATGAGAAGAAGAAGAGGAGGAAGGGAGAGAAAACCTATTTGAAAAGTATTGACAGAAAATTTCTCTAAATTAATGAGAGAAAAAAAGTCAAGCTAGTCCAGGAAACACAGAGGGTCCAATCAAAATGAACCCAAAGAGGTCCTCATGAGGACAAATCATAATTAAAATGGCAAAATTTAAAGACAAAGAGAGAATCATAAGGGCAGTAAGTGATAAACAGCTAGTAAAATACAAGGGAGCTCCAATAAGTCTAGCAGTTGATTTCTCAAAAAACACTACAGGTCAGAAGGGAATGGCAAGAAGTATTCCAAGTAATGAAAGTCAAAGGTCTAAAACCAAGACTACTCTACCCAGCAAGGCTCTCATTTAAAATGGAAGGTGAAATAAGAAATCTCCTAGATTGAAAAAATGCTAAAATAATACATCTCCACCAAACCAGCATTGCAAGAGATGCTAAAGGGACTGTTTTAAGAAGATGGAGAGAGAGAAAGAGAGAAAGACACAAAATTACAAAGAAAAATATGGCAATGAATTAGTACCTATCAATAATAACCTAGATGTAAATATACTAAACGCTTTATTAAAATACATAAGGTAGCTGATGGATAAGAAAACATGACCCACATATATGCTGTCTACTGGAAATCCACCTCAGAACAAGAAATATACACAAAAGTGAAAGTGAAAGGATCGAAAAATATTTCAAGCAAACAGACATAAAAAAAGCTGCAGTAGCAATATTTTTAACAGAAAAAAAATAGATTTTAAAACTAAGGCTATAAAAAGAAAAAAAGACAGATACTACATGATAGTTAAGAAAATAATCCATCAAGAAAATATGTAACTATTGTAAACATATATGCACTCAAAATAGGAGCACCCAAATATATAAGGAAAATCTTGGAGGACTTGAAGAATGTTATGAAGAACAATACTTATTTTAGAGGAATTTAGCAATTTATTGTCAACAATGGATAGATCTTCCAAGCGAAGAATCAACAAGGATATTTTGGCATTGAATGATACTCTAGATCAAATGGACTTTATTGATATATACAGAAATATGCATCCCAAAGAAGCAAAATATACATTCTTTTCAAATGCACATGAAACACTTTCAAAGAAAAATCACATGGTAGGATGCAAAACAAGCCATAAAAATTCATGAAATTTGAAATTATATCAATCATCTTCTCAGATCACAATGGCTTGAAACTAAAAACCAACCTCAAGGAAAAAACTCAAAGTACATTCAAGTACATGAAGACCAAATTACATGCTTCTAAATAGTGAATGGGTTAACAATGAGATCAAGGAAGAAATCAAAACATTTCTGGAAACAAATGAAAATTATCTCCCAACAATCCAAAACCTATGGGACACACTGAAGGCAGACCAGGGAGAGAAACTGATAGCACGTCAGGCCTACCTAAAGAAGATAGAAAAATCCCAAATAAACCACCTAACCCTACATCTACAAGAAATAGAAGAACAATAGCAAACAAAGCCCAGAGCAAGGACAAGGAAGGAAATAATCAAGATCAGAGCAGAACTAAATGACATAGAGACTAAAAGGACAATTCAAAGGTTCAATAAATCCAGGAGCTTTTTTTAAAAAAAGATAAACAAATTAACAATCCTTCAACCAGACTCATCAAGAAAAAAAGAGGGATAAACCAAATAAATAAAAACCAGAAATAAAAGGAGAAGTTAAAACAAATACCACAGAAATACAAAGCACTGTAAGAAATTACTATGAACAAATATATGCCAACAATGTTGATAACCTGAGTAAAACATATAAATTTTTAGAAAACACAATCTTTTAAAACCGAATGAAGAAAAAGTAGAAAGAGTGAATATAATGAAAAAAAAAAAAACAACTAATGAAATTGAAACAGTAATCAAAAAATTCCTGGCATATGGAAACCCTGAACTTGATGGTCCAGAGGCAATTTTTACTGAACATTTAAAGAAGAACTAACACCTATTGTTCTCAAGCTATTCCAAAAAATTCAACAAGAGAAAAGACTACCAAACTACTTTTATTAAGCCAGTATTATCCTAATTCCAAAGCCAGGCAGTCACAAAAAAGAAACTACTAGCTTATTGCTGATGAACATAGATGCTAAAATCCTCAACAAAATATTGGCAATCTAGATCCAGTAATACATTAAAAATATCATACATCATGATGAGCTGTGGTCCATCCCAGGGATACTAGGATGGTATAATTATTCACAAATTAATAACCATAAAACACCATATAAACAAAATGAAAGATAAAAATTGCAAAAACACCACATATAAATAGATGCTGAAAAAAAAATTAAAAAACTATAACACCCATTATTGATTAAAAAAAATAAACTCAGCAAAGTGTGAATTGAGGGAGCATTCCTCAACATAGTAAAGGCCACATATGAGAAATCTACAGTCAACATCACACTCAACGGGCAAAAATAAAAACTATCGACTTAAGATCAGAAACAAGATGAGGGTGTCTGCTTTCACCACTTTTAATTCAATATAGTATTGGAAGTTCTAGCCACAGTGAATTGGAAAGGAGGGAGTAAAACTGTCATTATTTACAGATGACATGATAACATACATAGAAAACCCTGTAGATTTCACCAAAAAGCTACTCAACCAAATAAGTGAATATGGCAATATAGCAGGATAGAAAGTCAATATTCAGAAACTGAAGGTATTTTTGTACACCAACAGTTACATATTAGAAAGAGAAACTAGAAAAATATCCAATTTACTATAGCAACAACAACAAAAACATAAAGTACTTAGGAACAAAGTTAGCCAAGGAGGTAAAAGACCTGTACTTGGAAAAGTACAAAACACTGAAGAAAGAAATTAAGGAAGATATAAATAAATGGAAGCATTTACCATGTTCATGGATTGCAAAAATTAACATCATTAAAATACTCATAGTACCCAAAGCAATCTATAGATTCAATGCAATCCCTTTTAAAATACTCATGGCATATTTCACAGGTCAAGAAAAAATATATCAAAAAATATGTGGAACCACAAATGACCCCAAAATCCTCATCAATTTTGAGAAAGAAGATCAAAGTAGGAGGGATCACAATACCTTATATCAAACTATACTATAAGACCAGGTAATCAAAACAATCTGGTACTGGCATAAGGACAGACATAGATCAGTGGAACACAATAGAGAACCCAGAAATAACCCCATTTCTCTATGGCCAATTAATATTTGACAAAATAGCAAAGTCATGAGATGGAGTTAAATATCCTCTTCAGTAAATGATGTTTGGAGATCTAGACTGGTAAAGAAAGAAAGAAGAAAG